>SKCR01032657.1:0-32618 GCA_019454045.1 Zanthoxylum bungeanum | reverse complement strand
ATGTGTACCTCCTCCGCCGCGGCCCCCGCGGGTCACGTTGGCTTCGAGCTGAGGAATCACGTCCACTCGGAACTTGAGGCCCAAGGCGCAGTGCCCGTCTCGCCCGCAGATGAAGTACCGGGTTCCTGGTTCAGTCAACGGGACCACGGTGTTGCCGCTGTTGTGGACGCTGATTGGTTCGACTGAGTAACACGTGGTGTATTCCATCTGGTTCACCTCTAGGACATCGTGGACTGGATTGTACCTGAACACTGCCCCATATACAAACCAAAATAACCACCACTTTATTAATCACCAAACATGCCCTCATTAAAATTACAAAATCACAACCAACTATTTCACTAATTCATTTTTCGAAAACGTCGTCGTTTGGTCGCCCAAAATGGGAACAGAACTTGAGATATTACTAAAAAGGGGAAAATGAATCCATTATCTCCTCTTTTCAAAAAAAAAAAAAAAAGAAGAAAGAATCCATTATCTCCCTCGTTTTCATTATATTTCGCGGAAGCCAAACAGATAGAGAAAAGTGAAGCAGCACTTCAAGACTTTATAAGTAATTTGATTTTGAAGTACAAATCAACAAGAAAACCAAGAGAGAATTAAAAGTTAACGTAACTTTAAAGTGAATGAATCCGACATTTTCTTTGATATTTTCCTAGCAGCCAAACAGTACAGTACAGTAAAAAAAAAGTAGTAATTGAAGATGATTGATTGATTAATCTTAATCACCTAGTGTATCACCGACGTGGAAGGAGGTGGTAGCAGACCAAGCTTGGATGTTGGAAGAGAGATCCCAGCCGGTGGGTCCACCAACGGTGTGGTTAGTCACAGAAACGCAGCACAACGGAACCGACATGATTACGGTTAGTAAGATTGCCTTCACCGCCCATCGTGGCATCATTTCTTCCATTAATATTTCCTTCTTATATATCTTTTCCCTTCAACCAAACACCAACAATCACTAGTTAACAGTACCACCACAACATCCACGCTTCCATAATATGACATATATAACCAAGAGAAATAATGCAAAGAAACAGAGCAAATAAATTAACGAAATAATTAATTAATATCATCAACAGTAGATGACGTCACGATGATGATGAACATGAAGGTAATCACGATTAATAACTTACTACAAATCTATAATGTTGATGATTAGCATGCAGTAGCTCAAATTATTCAAGAGAAATAATTCTAAGAACAGAGCAAATTAAATAGAAGTAAATCGAACGATCGATCTGTTTGATCATCAATCACCATGATCACGAACTATATATATGTAATGTTGATGATCTTGATCGACGGCGGTGATTAAAATGGATGTTTCTAGAGAGAGAGAGACGGAGGGAATACCAGCAGTAGTGGAAGAATCAAGCAAATGAGATGGAGATGAAGGCGAAGCAGGTGCCTTTTTTTTTTTTTTTTTATATGTAGTGGCGACTGGAGAGCGGGAGAGCGGGAGAGCGGGAAAAGGGCAGGTGGTTTGTATGTTGGTTGTTGTGGAGACTGCAGCTTTCAAGACTCGCTCGTTTGGCGCGTGCTCTGTACGTTTCTTTCAAGCAAAAATTGCATGGATGATCGTTTTTCTAATTTATTAATTGAATAAATCATAATAATCGTTTAATTTAGAATAAGAAAAATAAACTTCATTTACGATGTTTAGACTCTTTTCGGAAGTATGAGAATATTGTGAAATAAAAGCTCTAATTAAATAAATGTGATTTAATGTTTTGGAAAATATAATTTTTTTAAAATAATATTTTCTTAATAAAAATAGTTAAAATAACATAAGATTATTTTTTAAAAAATAAAAAATAAATATCAACGGAGTAAAATTTTAAACTATAGCTATAAATATTTACTAATTACTAATGTATATTGATCGTGATTTTTACACGTTACGCAAGCACACATATCGTTAAGTAATACAAAAGATATCGATCCCACAATGACTTATAACCTATGTTACTAATTATTGAAACTAATTACTTACAAGTATCTAATTGAAATAAAAATTTGATTGTTGGTTGAGTTTATTATAACTAATGCAATAAAATAAAACTATGCTAAATTACAAAGGAAATTAAAGAAGAGAAAACATTCAGAGCTGTGAATCCGCACAATATTATTTTAATGATGAATTGATATTCTTATACTCGTGTAATATATTAGCTCATTAACCTGGAACACTAAGATATCTAAAAGTATCTTTCGATGGTCATGTACAAACATTTAGAATACATTAATCAATTATATTTCTATGATAATTAATTAATTCCAAATTCATCAAGAACAAGTTCCAAATATGACTACACTCCTCCGACATGTATATTTCTATCATGTAAGGAAATCTATAAGAAGAGATCGTGTGTTATTGAATATAAGACTAAACCTAAAATCCATTTGTCAAGTTCATCTAAGTTTATCACATCAATCCTATTGGTGTTTGAGCAACAAGAAGCATTAAGATCAAGATTCAATAAAAAAGTCAAAATATCACACAAGATATAAGAAAACTCAATTTATAAACTCATAAATTATGGGTTTCATCACAACCCTAAATTATAAATTTAGTTATTACACATGCTCATAAACTCTAAATAAATATTCAACAATAAACAAAACATTAAAGAGTTAAAAGAAAGAAGAAACTCTATCGAGATCGTCAATCCTTCGCTCCTTACTGTTGAGTTTTTAAGTTGTGATCATTTGTGCTTTGTTTTCTCTCCCAAAATCACCTTGGAGGCTCTGAAAATTAGGGTATGAAGGTCTCCTCTCATTTTTGGATGAGTTTTAGCTTATATACGAAGTCTTAGGGGTGGTTCATTCTCAATGACGATTCTGAAAACGCAACCAGCATCGCGACACAGCTTAATTTACGTCGCGACGCTATATATTTTTTCATTTGCACGTCGCGACACTCCTTGGTGGGCGTCGCGACTCGACAGCTTAAATTTTGGCAACTCTCTGGATGCAATTTCAACTAGCGTGCGTCGTGACGCGCAAAGCAGCATCGAGACATGCGTTTTGACTCCGAATTTAGCCTGATTTGTTCTGTATTTTACCGTTTTCATCCCTCGTTGATTCCATTGAGTCTCGATATTATTTTTACCTGCAAAGCAAACCCAAAATACATCGAAACGCTCATAAAACTCTAGATAACTTATAAAACATCAAGTTAGATGAGTGAAAAATATATGTATATTGGTCGCTCATCAAACCCAAACTTAACATTTTGCTAGTCTTCGATCAAAACAAATAAAAATAAACTAAAATAAAATAATTAATCTAAATCACTTTCTGTAGGAGCGCAGCGGGGTTTACCGTTATGCCTATGATGTTCGGCGACCACGACACTATTGGGCTCGCAGCCCGTAGATGGTACGGAATAGCCCGCGAGGGACTAAACCAGAGAATAAAGGAGTCGCCACCCAGTGTGAACTGGGAAAGATTTAAGGCCGCACTCACCCCTCGCAAGGGAAGACCTCAAACCGTTGGGTTCGGAATGGTCCCTTACTTATGCTAGTATAATGGAAAGGTTCACACAATGGTATAGCCAAGTCTTATGCAGTTCATGCAAGGTAATTCAAATAAACACAAATTTGCACATCCATAAACATTAATAGAAATAATAAAAGCATATTAAATTAAGAAATACGAGATGCGATAATGAAAATTATTATAAACAATCAAAAGCAGGAAGAGCGTCAATAAATAAATAGCAAACAATAGGGGGGTTAATCTCGCATGAATGAGTATTTCCCAAGTGGCACGTGGAGTTGTATCCCAAGTACAGACCGCACTACCGTCCATTCGGATTCGGCTACAGAATTTACGTCTGGGTTTCCATTTGATATACCGCAAGAGATAATAACATACATAATCATCAATGCAATGTGAATGGAAAAAAAATAGACACGAAAACATATAACAATGCATGAACAAAAGTAAACAAAAAGAAAAAATAACAAAATAAAGGCGAAATTATAAAATAACGATAAATAGACAAAAAGATAAATGACAAAAATAAAGGCAAAATAATAAAATAACAATAAAAGTGAACAAATAGATAAAAAAAAAAATAAAGAAACAACGGACTGCCAAAAGAAAGAAAAAATGTGACCAGAAATTTGGCCGTCTTTGATGTAGGACTTCGCATACCCAACTGAACGTATTTCACGTCCAGTCAGACATGCAACGTCCGGAACTATAAAATAAATATGGTAAGGGTGCCCTCAGGTCTTACCTTTTAAGTTGCTTTCTCGGAAGTGCGTTAGGCCATCACCAGAAGGATCGCTAGTTCGCTGTTTCTGCTTACTGTTTCACTGTTTCTGCTCACTGTTTTGTTGTTTTACTGTTTTCTGGTTGCTGTTTTCTTGGCTGTTTTTTCAGTCTTTATTGGCTGTTGTTTTGGTTATTTTTTGTTTGCTGTTTTTCGATTTTTTGGGATGCTGTTTTGGTTGTTTTTTTTGTTTGCTGTTTTTCAGTTTTTGGGCTGCTGTTTTGGTTATTTTTTGGCTGATGTTTTGGTTGTTTGGTTGTTTTTGTTTTTCTCGGTGGCTCTTGTTGGTTTTTGGTGGCTGGTCGTTGTTTCTGGTTTCCCTTTTTATTTCGGTGATTGGTTGCTTCTTCTAATTTTATTTTTTGGTTTCGGTCTTCCTCTTGTTTCGGTGATGGTTGCTTTTTTTTCTTACTGTTTCTCGGTGATGGAAGAAGAAAATGAGGCTCTAGGGTTTTTTTTTTCTTGGTTGATCACGTCTAAAGGTCTCCTCTTTTGTTGATGATTTGGTCCCTTTTTTTTATAATGTCTTGAAGGGATCTCCAAATAGGGAAATAAATCATGTAAATTTGGGAAATTTATTTTGGGAAAAAATCTTATAAATTTGGTGAGGATGGGATCCCAAAATCTTGTTAAATTGGTAAGGATGGGATCTCAAATCTCATTAAATTGGAAAGTATTTATGAGAGGATTTGGACATGTGGATTGCATGGGGCTTTGGGCGTGTGCATGGATTGTATGGGCTTTGGGCGTGTATGAGGTTTTGGGCTGATGGGCCGAAGGTGCAAGGGCATAATGGGCCGGTTGCTTGGGTTGCATGGTGGGTCCGAGGCTAAGGTTTGAAGCAGAAACCAACTGAGCGAATCCGAGGCTGGCTAGTGAGTCCGAATCCGATGAGGTGATAATTTTGGAGGTTTTCTTTCCTTCCGGCATTCGTTTCTCGCAACTTCCGCAACTTTTTAGGTAGTGCCTCCATACGAGGCTCATCATCGGGCTCATGCAAAAATACAGTGTCTACACTTTTGTAGGGATCAAAATTGCATTTATCATATATAACATGTCTTTAAACCCATAGGTGGCCCTAGTGGACGAATTTTAGTCTTTTGAGGGCTTACAACGACGATACCCATAAATGTCATTTAACACACACATCCATTCACAAAAAAATAAAAAAATCCTTGTAGTTATATGTAGCATTGTCCTTAAAGAGTGTTTAGTAATGAAACCAAAGAACATTCAAACACAACTCAAATCCAAATTCTTGAATAAATTATCTAAGTTAGACTCTTAATATATGTGTGTGTGTGTGTGTGTGTAAAGGTTTGATCACAGCTCGAATCCTAAGAAAGCTAACTCAATGATTTTATCTCAAAAATTGGGATCTGATAGGTCAAACCAACCTAGATATCTCAAAAGTGTTTTGTATTTGCTTATTAATCTTGATATGGTATGATTTTTTTGACTCACCTATCCTTTAAGGTAGTATTTCTCCTCATGGTGGTCCTAACACTCGCCCATGGGTAGCTTCACGCTTATCAGTTATAGGTGGTGTATTTCTTTGTTTTGAAATTTTTTCAGCTATTTTCATTCATTTTTTTAAGTCATACCATATATCATAAATAATTACAAACACAGATATTTATCTAAGCAAACGGTCATTCATCTTCAAATAATTTTCTCAACTAGTCAATTTGCCAACTACCTCGGTTCTTACTACTAGAAACCTACTTTCAAGTGCTTACAAGTCTAACCTAGATCACCTGCTCAAGGCATCAGATAAAAGTGAAGTGAAAACTTATCATTTCTAAGATTTCATACCAAGGCAAACAATCTGACCATTTCATTCGGACTATGATTTGTTACCATATATCATAAATAATTATAAATAAAGATAAATATCTAAGCAAATGGTCATTCATCGTCAAATAATTTTCTCAACTAGTCACTTTGCTATCATATACAGTCGCCATAATTTGATGGGGCTTGTGCAGTGTGTGACAGTGACAACCATATCAAAGTCATGCATGCATTTTTGCTTACCTGGTTCATCGGCCGTCGCCGGACTTACATGTTGTTTTTCAAGATGCTTCGAACTAAGTTGAGTTGATGGCGAGGTGTTTCGACCCCTGGGATTCACTCCCGAACCATGCTGGGTGTGAGATGCTTCGATCTCTGGGATTCATTCTTGAATTGAGTTAAATTGATGGCGAGGTGATTCGACCCCTGGGATTCATTCCCAAACCATGATGGGTGTGAGATGTTTTGATCTCTGGGATTCATTCCCGAACTGAGTTGAGTTGATGACGAGGTGCTTCGACCCATGGGATTTATTCCCGAATCATCGAGTGTGAGATATTTCGATCTCTGGGATTCATTCTCGAATAGTGTTGAGTTGATGGCAAGTTGCTTCGACCCCTGAGATTCATTCCCGAACCATGTTGGGTGTGAGATGCTTCGATCTTTGGGATTCATTCCCGAACTGAGTTGTGTTGATGGCAATGTGTTTCAACCCCTGGGATTTATTCCCGAACCATCGGGTGTGAGATACTTCGATCTCTGGGATTCATTCCCGAACTGAGTTGAGTTGATGGAGAGGTGCTTCGACCCCTGGGATTTATTCCCGAACCATCAGGTGTGAGATGCTTCGATCTATGGGATTCATTCCCGAACTGAGTTGAGTTGATGACGATGTGCTTCGACCCCTGGGATTCATTCCCAAACCATCGAGTGTGAGATGCTTCGATCTCTGGGATTCATTCCCGGACTGAGTTGAATTGATGGAGAGGTGCTTCGACCCCTGGGATTTATTCCCGAACCATCAGGTGTGAGATGCTTCGATCTATGGGATTCATTCCCGAACTGAGTTGAGTTGATGGCGATGTGCTTCGACCCATGGGATTCATTCCTAAACCATCGGTGTGAGATGCTTCGATCTCTGGGATTCATTCCCTGTCTGAGTTGAATTGATAGCGAGGTGCTTCGACCCCTGGGATTCATTCCCGAACCATCGGGTGTGAGATGCTTCGATCTCTGGGATTCATTCCCAGACTGAGTTGAATTGATGGCGAAGTGCTTCGACCCTTGGTATTTATTCTCGAACCATCGGGTGTGAGATACTTCGATCTCTGGGATTCATTCCCGAACTAAGTTGAGTTGATGGCGAGGTGCTTCGACCCCTGAGATTTATTCCCGAACCATCAGGTGTGAGATGCTTCGATCTTTGGGATTCATTCCCAAACTGAGTTGAGTTGATGGCGATGTGCTTCGACCCCTGGGATTCATTCCCGAACCATCGGGTGTGAGAAGCTTCGATCTCTGGGATTCATTCTCGGACTGAGTTGAATTGATGGCGAGGTGCTTCGACCCCTGTGATTTATTCCCGAACCATCGGGTGTGAGATGATTCGATCTCTAAGGCGCTTTGACCTATGGGATTCATTCCCGGACTGATTTGAGTTGATGGCGAGGTGCTTCGACCCCTGGGATTCATTCTCGAACTATGTTGGGTGTGAGATGCTTCGATCTCCGAGGCGCTTCAACCTCTTGGATTCATTCCTGAACTGAATGGGTGATGGCGTTTTGGTCCATCTGCGTGACTCTTCAATCCACTGGGGAGTTTTTTCTATGATGATGATGTGCTCCGACCTCTGGGATTCATTCCCAAACTGTTGATAATATGGGCCTCGACCCTAGGATTCCTTCCTGAACTGTCGAACCGATGGTGGTGAGGCATTTCGACCTCTGATCCGTCCTCATTCTCGAGGCTCTTTGCTCGTCCTCACCGCTTTTTCTTTTTCTTTAAAGCCTGCGAATACAAAACAAAATTTGTGTGTATGTGACGTGTATGCTTGTATGCATGGATGCATCCCCTATTCTGATGGGTTTTCTTTGTCATATTGGCTTGATGTTATCCTTGGTTAGGCCTTACTTGCGCTCTTTGGTGCCCTTTGCCTATAAAAGTCTTTGGTCGCCCCATTGGTCTGCTTACAGTTTCCTCCTGTCAATTCTACTCCGGTGATTGCTCAGTTCTCTTTGGTCTCATGGCTCAAGATCCCGTTGTCTCCCTTATTCGCGGGGTGGTAGACTGGTCATTCCCAGACTTGGCTCAACTTTATGCTCTCCGTTACCTGCACCGGGTCACGGTGGATTACGCCTTTTTGAAAGCCACCTCATCATTTTTGGATACTGAAAATCATGTCTTCCGATTCGCATATTTCGAAGTATGCCCTCTCCCTGAGGAGTTTGCTGCCATTCTCGGCTTGCATTTATCTCTTACTACCCTTCGACGATGTTGTGTTTTTCAATGTCTATACCCTCGGGAAGCCTCTCAAGCTTTCCTTATTTTGTAGGTTCATCCTATCTTTTGCCTAAGTTGTCCTTTCAGATTTTCAACTCTAGCGGATTGCCTGAGTCGCCTTTTCAGGTTATCAACTCAGCGAGTTAAATTTTTTTTTTTTTTTTTTCAGATCTGTCCTCATTCTCGAGGCTCTTCTCCATTCTTAGAGTTCTTCTCCTAGATCTCCTGACCTTGGTCCAGTATCTAAGAAATAAAAGACGTGATTTGTAATTACTTGACTCTAATCTTTCCCGGTTAGCTGGGATTTATGCAATCTATGAACATCTTGAACATTTGTGTCAATAAAGGCATTGGCATTACTTCTTACTACATATGTAGGAAATAATGAACTGCATTGCAAGGACACCTCTGTCGCTAACTACTCCTCACAGATTTTACAATTAACCATTTTTTTGCTCACTCATGCTCTATATTTTGCTTGGGCTGTCCTTTGCGGATTTTCAACCCAACGAGCTTTTTTTTAAAGCAAAATATTGTTTCAGCCTGTCCACATTGATGGGCTCGGTGAACTCGTTCCCTTCCAAATCTGACAGTCTCACTGCCCCATTCCACATCACCTTCTTTACTAGGTATGGTCATTCCCAATTGGGCCTGAACTTTCCACTTGGGTCCATTATCAGTGGCTTCGACTGCTTGAGCACTAAATCACCTTCTCTGATCTTATTGGGACGCACCTTCTTGTTGAATGCCCTGGCCAACCTTATCTGGTATAGCTGCAAGTGGTGCAAGGCCTTTATCCTTTTCTAATCCAATAACGTTAGCTGTTCGAACCTCTGCGAGGCCCATTCTTGCTCAAGCAATCCTACCTCTGCTAGTACCCGCATTGACTGTATCTCTATTTCCACTGGTAACACTGCCTCCATACCATAAACCAAAGCATAGGGTATGGCTCCCAATGCTGTTCTCACCGAAGTTCTATACCTCAAACTTCCGCATCTTTTCCACCTCTTGATAGCGGGCTTCATACAAAAGCATCTTCTTACTGAGGTAGTAGACTACATGTTCCATCCCTATCTCATCTGCCTGTACCATCATCGCCCCCAGTGCTTCGGGTTCTATGGCCAAATACAACACCAAGGGTTTGCCCGACCTTGGGGGTTTCAAGACGGGCGGCGTAACCAATTATTCTTTGATTTTGTCAAAGGCTTCTTGAAATTGCCTATTCCACTCAACAGGCTGGTCCTTCCTCAATAGCTTGAAGATGGGCTCACATACTAATGTTAGTTTGGCAATAAATCGACTGATATACTGGATTTTCCCGAGAAAAGCTCTAACTTCCTTTTCTCTCTTTGGTGCGGGCATTTCGGTAATTACCTTGATCTTTTCAAGGTCTACTTCTATCCCTCCCATTCCTACCGTATATCCTAACAACTTTCCGGATGTTACCCCAAACACACACTTCTTGGGGTTGAGTCGGAGGTTGTACTTATCGACTATTTGAAGGAATTTCTCTAGCGCTTCTATATGTCCGGCCCTCGTCTCTGATTTAACCATCATGTCATCCACGTATACCTCAATCTCCTTATGCATCAAGTCATGTAATAATGTAGTGGCCATTCGTTGATAAGTGGCTCCCGCATTCTTAAGTCCAAACGGCATCACCTTGTAACAATATGTACCCACTCAGTGACGAAGGTAGTCTTATGCTTGTCTTCTTCGGCCATGAAGACCTGGTTATATCCTGAGAATCCATCCGCGAATGAGTACATAGCAGATAAAGCTGTGCTATCAACCAACACGTCTATATGGGGTAGGGGAAAATCATCCTTTGGGCAAGCTTTGTTGAGTTCCCTATAATCCAAGCACATTCTGACCTTTCCATCCTTCTTCGGTACCGACACAATGTTAGCTAACCACTCGGGGTACTTTACCACCTATAATTGTTAGGGTTGGTGCTCCGAGTGCCAATCTGGATCGTATTTATGTCCGATTCATTAATACGAGCGGTTCAATTTTCCATAATATTACTAATTTTATTGGTAGCACCCTTGTCTTTTATACACTTATTCGATCTAATCTCGATTAGATTGAAACTGAATCTGGTTCAGTGATACGTGTATATTAGACAAAGACCTTAGGATTTACAGTATAGTGCACAGTTACAACGTAATTTGTAATTGACATTGGGAAACGCACTATTAGTTGTATATCCTTAAATAAAGTTTATGGTCAAGATTTACTAACACGGGTCGGTTAGTAAAATCCGCTGAGACAAGTACATGTCGTATATCGTGACTTGGTCCGATGGTTTATCCCACTGAACCATGAGTCTTGGGAGACTCGTATAGATATGTAGGTATTTATTTGATAAGACACTGAACAAATCACTGAAGGTTTCCTAATAGATGGTACACCAACGTCAATAGGAACCTTCTCGAGTTGAGCGAGCATAGTGGTCCTTCGACTTGAGATACCATCGTGGATATATGAGGTATCCTCCATACTTTGATGGCAGTCACGTAAATGACCTAGCCATGATCAGACCTCCGCCTGTTCGTTGGGAGTTGACTGATGCTCATGATATCATGTACGTATCAAGATAGGATCCGTCAGTCCTGTGTACAGGGCATAGGCATCCTCACTTGTTTACGATCTAGTAAATCCATGGCCGTGGTATAACTTCGGAAATCAGTTCCGAGTGTTATTTCATTATTCGTAAATTGAAATTCAACTGTATTATACCGAACGAATTTGACGTTTTGTTATCTATATCCCAGGTATAATACGGATGGTATGTGACGGAGGGATTATACGTATGCAGTGACCTCGACTTGCATAGTTTAGCGAGATTATCCGTGGTCGTCATAATTCACGAGTGGGTGGATTATGGACACGAAATTAGATTTCGTGATGGATAAACCTAAACTTAGAGAGTCCCACAATATGAAGTGTACTCGTTGAGCACTTGGACAACTCGTTATGAATAATATTGATTATTCATAATATTTTGTCGGATTAAATTAGTTAATTCGAATCGTTTAATTGGTAAACGAATTTACACATGCCTGGAAAATTTTTGGTCATTTAATGTGTATTTGTATTTGATACATAATTAGATTAGATACACATTTATTAATAAATGAGGGCATTACAATTTAAAAGTAAATAAATAATTTGTCTAATTTATGAATTAGAAAATTTACTTTTTACTTTACAAGTGTAACATGTCTATTTGTTATCTAATATATATATTAAGTAATATATATATTTTATTAAGCCAAATGTTGGCTTTATTGCCATGCATTTTAATGTGATTAAAATTAAATCATAAATGGCCAAATTCCCCCCCCCCCCTCATGCCACTTTGTTTTTTTTTAGAAAAGTTGTTTTTCTTTTATTTGGTTAAATTTTTTTTTTGACTTTTCAAAATACACCTCACGCCACTTTTGTCTTTAAAAGTGGGAAAGAATTGTTTTCTCTTTCTTCTCCATTACAACTCACTGCCGAAAGTTCCTTCAAATGGGTTTGGGAATTTTGTTCCAAAATCCATGAAAGAAAATTCAAGAAAAAAAGGCTTAGAAATTGAAGATTAAAAGGTAATCCTAAATCCCTAAGCTTGGAAATTTGTTTTCATATTTTTCTTGAACACTTAGAATAGTTCTAGTTTTCTTTGTTGGTAAAAATTTGGGGCTTTTGGTAGTAATTGTTGGTGATGGAAGATTAGGCATGTGAAGTATATTTTGGGTGGAATTAATGTAATTTGCATCCAATTTTATCAATTGTTGTAGGAAAACTTTGTTACCATTCTAGAGTGTGATAGCCACTCTTATTATGCCTAGAATTGTTCTAGAGTTCTTCATTTGTGATGACTTTGGATGGTGTTTGATTAATTTGATTAATCTTTGTGAAAATTAGATTAAAGCATGAAAATTTGATCAATTTACATTCTGGATCAGATTTGGAATTTTCAGTGTATATATTGATGTATTTGATGTTAAATTAATATTATGGATGCATTTGGGTGTTGGCAAAATTGCCGGGTGTTTCCGATTTGAAATAAGCGAAAACGGCCAAAAACGGCATACCGGGTGGAGGATTTGAGCCAACCAGGTGACGGCTATCCAAACAGTGAATCCATCACTGTTCGGGCAGCCCATGAACTCCCCCGACACTATTGGATCTGACCTGGGTAGTTTCCATAAGTGTCGGGTAGTCGGTTCGGTCAAAAACACATTTAGGCCATTTTGCGGAAAATCGGTTTTCGTAAAAGTTCCACGAAGTTTCAACTATGTTTATGTTAATATTTGATATTAAATAATAGGTTTAAGGTGAAATATGAATAAATTATTCATATTAGATATGAATAATTTATTTGGTATTTTGAAAAAGTTTAAAATACGATTTCGCCTGACCCGCGCTTCCGCTGCGCCCATCGCCCAAAACCCCAACAATAAGAACCCCACATCTATCTGCTTCTTGACTTATTCCCTAACCTTTTCGGCCTATTCTGGCCTCATTCTTCGGATCTTCTGTTTTACTGGTCTCATGTTCGGATAAGTTGGTATTGTGTGCTGGGCAATACCCTTGCCCACTACTGGCATGTCTTCATAGGACCAGGCGAATACTTTTGCATATTTTATTAATATTATCTCTAATTATTTCCGCTCATTAGAGGTAACCTCACTTGCAATTAAAATTTCCTTCGGGTTTCACATGTACCGAGATTAAATGCATTTGTCTTTGTTGAGTTAATGTCAAATATGCTCATGTCATGTGTGTTATGATGCAGACTAACAGGAAAAGACTCGAACAAGTAAACAAAATCAATATCTTTATGATTAATAAATGCATGATTACAATCAAATAAGTCAGGAAAATAAACATCTTCATAATTTACAGCCTTGTCTTCTTCCGTCTTCTTGCTTTCTTCGAGCGTCAGATTCTCCAATTGCAGTAGTTCTTCTTCCCATTTATCTTCCTCTTTTGCAACCTCATCTGTCTGTGGTTCCTTGCCCATCACATCCTTAAAGATCTCGAATCTCAATACTATGATCCCATTGACTTCTACGGGTTCAGACTCTCATTGATACCCTGTGGCTTTCACAAAGTATTCCATCAGCTTCATCTTTTTTTTCTTGGTCTTCGGCTCGTTCCCATCGGATTTATACCCCAATCCTTTCTCAGTGGTCTGTCCCTTAAAATCTGGTAGTGCTCTTATTCCCTGGCCTCTAGTACTCAAACATGTGCCCGTCTCATATTTCATTCTTTCCTTGATTCTAGCCACTTTAGGGTCCACCCATTCTTCGAAGCTTGCCACCACTTGGAACCTTGTGAAATGCTGTATGTCTAGAGCAGCCATAACATTGTCCACTTCAGCCCTGATAGTGACGACTTCCCCTCCATGCGGGAACTTAATAACCTGGTGCAAAGTGGATGGCAGACCCCCAAGTCTATGAAACCATGGCCTCCCCAATAATAGAGCAAATGTAGCTGGGATATCAAGCACTGTGAAATCCACCTCGTCTTCTATCGGGCCCACTTTGACTACTGTGATGAAAGTACCTTCGACTCCCCGTTTCTGTCATCATATACTTTGATAGTCATGCTGGACAACTTAATAATCTGTTGTCCGCATACCCAACCTTGACGGGATCTTCAAAGGGCACACATTGATAGATGAGCCATCATCCACTATCACACAAGATGTCTTTTTGCCCTTTTTTCCGCTTTTATGAATAGCGGCTTGTTGTGATTCCTCCCCTCCATCAGGAGCTCTTCTTCAGAGAATGTTATCATCTGCCTACCCTCTCTCTGTACTGACCCAATGAATATTATCGGGTTTTCATCTTCAGGTACCTTTATCTTGCTTAGATCTTCTACCATGGCACGCTTGTGCTCTTGAGAGGCGCATAATAACAACCAGATGCTCACTTGTGCATGTGTCTTCTTAAATTGATGCAACACAGTATCCCCCTCGGTGTTATCCGTATTCTCCGTCACCTCTAGGCCTTCTTTTAGCACTTATTTGCCTTTCTCTGTTACAACACTGTAAAAATATCCACTGCGCGTCATTCCATTTACCTTCTCTTCGTCAATGCTTGAGAAGTTTTCCCAGAAATCTCTCCCCTGGTCTGTTTCATCTTCACTACTGCTATCCCATATCCTCATGCAAGAAGCTTGGTGGTTGAGAGTTTGGAGGATATAATTTTTGGGCAGGCCGGAGTTGATCATATAGGTGGGTGGTGGAACAAAGTGGTAATTGGGTAGGGTTTTTGTGTATGTTGGGTTGTTCTTTTTCTGGGTTGGATATCTTATGGGTGTCAATGAGGTCTTGGATCTCATGACTAAGGCGGGTGCAGTTGTCAGTTTCGTGGCCTTTTTGTTGATGGTAGTGACAGTATATGTTTAGGTCGAAGTAGTGTGGCACAAGGTTTGGAAGTGGTTGAGGTTCTAAGGGTTTTATGAGTCATTGCCTCTTTAGCTTTTAAAACACCTTTGACAAAGGTCTACCAAAATTGGAGAATCGCCTGTTTCTGATAGCGGCGACCTCAACAGGAGCGAGCTTGGTCCATGAAGTCCCCACAATGGTCCTTCTATTCTGGTTGTAAAACTTTTTGTTCTCGGCTTCCTCTTCCTCGATATCCATGATAGTTTCTCTTAACTATCGAAAGTCGTTAATCATAGAGGTCATCCTCCTTAGCTTGTTGTAAATGGAGGGCTTAGTGCCCTTAATGATCATCTTAATCTGGTCATTCTCCGAGGGACTTGCCTGCATCTTCAAGAGCTGGCTTCTCCAGCGATCCACATAATCTTTGAAGCTCTCTTCTAACTTCTACTTGTTGTTTTCTAGGTCACGGAGTGACAAGTCTATCTCCAGGTCCGTGACATATTGGTTCAGAAAGGCCTCTGCTAATGCCCTCCAGTTATCCCTGACCTTTCTCTCCAGGCTATGATACCATACTACGGGCGCCCTTTCCAATGACATCCCAAACATCTTCTGCACCTGGCATTTCGACAAACCCACTGAACTCATCACTGAAAAATATTGTCGGAGATGGACCCTTGGATATTTGTTTCCGTTGAACTTGGCCATGTCAGCATCTTAAACTGGGGAGGCAGCTGTTCTTCGAAAGTCATCGCATCATAGTCTAATAGATCTTCATGTTTTCCCTTCATCTTGAAGGGTAACTGACTCTACTTGTTCTATGAGTTTCTGTAACTCTGTCTGAGGCCCGGCTATCCTTCCCGCGGCATACTCAGCCATGTCATCATCAAAAATAGGAATTTCTTCACTCACCCTATTCGGGGGCTCCTCACGCCTTCCATCCTCGTTGTTTTCTGTTCCTACTGTGCGGGGTACTGTTAGACTGGCCACGATGTTGGTCAAAGCTTGTAGTTGCTCATTAATTTTTGTGATGTTGGTCTCCAATTGATCCATGTAGGAACCTTCACTGTCTGACGCATTCATGCTTGCTAAACTCTTCTTGACAAATCTTCCTTCTTCTTTAACCCAACGGTTATCTATGATGACTGTTAAGATAAAGGGTCAGCATGATGTGTGTATGCATGTGATGCATGAGATGCATGGGATGCATGTGGTTATCAAAAAAATATATACCATTCCGATCTTATTCCTCCCACACTCATGGTACGTCCATTTTTGCCCTAGGTATGGCTCATTTTATGCACCAATTGGGGTATACAAAATCGTTCTCTCCTACGCTACAAGGGTGAACCTAGGCTACGTCAATCTCTTTTCATCAGTAAAAGACAAAGATCGCCCATTTACAAGATTGACTAAGCCTATTATGGGAATCGTGCCATTGTCTAAAAATGACGAATTGGGCCCTCGGTAATCACATTTGTGGCGGGGATGGACTTGGAGATATCCAAAAGTATACAAATATGCCACAACAAGGCGTACCATTTCTGGATGAAAGCTAGTGCGGATATCGGACTCATACATCTGGCATATTCGGATCATGTTTGGACCTTCTAAGCCCATCAAGGTTTTCATACAAGTTGGCCCGTTATCATTTTAAAGCGTTCAATCAGATTATCGCGAGGTGTAAACTTGTCCCAGTTGAAAAGCCCAACAGGTTTACACTTTTGCAATAAGGTGGCTAAATAACTTCAAATGATATTGGGCCCAAACACAAGGTGATCCATCATTATTTTGAAAACTTTTGGCCCAATCATCATAAGATACAAACTCGTCCCAGTTTAAGTGGCCCAACAAGTTCGTATCCTATGACGACAGGTCCAAATGGATCCAAATGATAATGGGCCCAAACACAAGCATGATGGGTAGCTTCTAGAGGACACATAACAATGGTTTGTATGTGGGCTTACAAGGGTATGGATAAGGCTCTCATCGGCAAAGGGTTGCTCACAACTAGATCTCCCCACTTAAGGGTTTGAGCGCGCCTTTTTTTATACCCTAAGGTACATGCCAACGAGTGATGGTTATCATCACATAACGATCCGTCGCCTTGAGTGAAAGCGACTTCACGATACATGACGCCATCATGGTAAGGAGGGTATGCAAAATATATGAGACTTGGGTAACCAAAGCCAAAGCCACGGACACTACAAGGCATTATTTCGGGACCGATTCTCTATCCCCAGTGGAGTCGCCATCTATAGGAGCGAAGCGGGGTTTACCGCTATGCCTATGATGTTTGGCGACCACGACACTATTTGGCTCGTAGCTCGTAGAGAGTACGAAGTAGCCCACGGGGGACTAAACCGGAGAATAAAGGAGTCTCCATCTAGTGTGAACTGGGAAAGATTTAAGGCCGCACTCACCCCTCATAAGGGAAGACCTCAAACCGTTGGGTTCGGAATGGTCCCTTACTTATGCCAATATAATGGACGGGTTCACACAATGGTATATCCAAGTCTTATGCAGTTCATGCAAGGTAATTCAAATAAACACAAATTTGCACATCCATAAACATTAATAGAAATAATAAAAGCATATTAAATTAAGAAATACGAGATGCGATAACGAAAATTATAATAAACAATCAAAAGTAAGAAGAGCGTCAATAAATAAATAGCAAATAAGAGGGGGGTTTAATCACCCATGTATGAGTATTTCCTAAGTGACACGTGGAGTTGTATCCCAAGTACAGACCGTACTACCGTCCATTCGGATTCGACTACAGAATTTACGTCTGAGTTTCCATCTGATATACCACAAGGGATAATAACATACATAATCATTATTGCAATATGAACGGAAAAAAATAGACACGAAAACATATAACAATGCATGAACAAAAGTAAACAAAAAGATAAATAACAAAATAATGGCGAAATTATAAAATAAAGATAAATAGACAAAAAGATAAATGACAAAAATAAATGCGAAACAATAAAATAACAATAAAAGTGAACAAATAGATAAAAATAAACAAAAGAATGCCAAAAGAAAGAAAAAATGTGACCAGAAATTTGGTCGTCTTTGATGTAGGACTTCGCATACCCGGCTGAACGTATTTCACGTCCAGCCAGGCATGCAGCGTCCGGAAATATAAAATAAATATGGTAAGAGTACCCTCAGGTCTTACCTTTTAAGTTGCTTTCTCAGAAGTGCGTAAGGCCGTCGCCGGAAGGATCGCTGGTTTGCTGTTTCTGCTTGCTGTTTCACTGTTTTTGCTCACTATTTTGCTATTTTCTGGTTGATGTTTTGCTATTTTCTGGTTGCTATTTTGCTATTTTCTGGTTGTTGTTTCCTAGTTGATGTTTTGTTATTTTCTAGTTGCTATTTGCTTGGCTGTTTTTTTCGGTCTTTGTTGGCTATTGTTTTGGTTGTTTTTTGTTTGCTGTTTTTTGGTTTTTTGGGCTGCTGTTTTGGTTGTTTTTTAATTTTTTTTTTCGATTTTTAGGCTGCTGTTTTGGTTGTTTTTGGCTGCTGTTTTGGTTATTTTGGCTGGTTGCTGTTTTTGATATTTTTGGCTGGTTGTTTGGTTCGATTGTTTGGTTGTTTTGTTTTCTCGGTGGCTCTTGTTGTTGTTTGGTGGCTGGTCGTTGTTTCTGGTTTCCCTTTTTATTTCAGTGATTGGTTGCTTCTTCTAATTTTATTTTTTGGTTTCGGTCTTCCTCTTGTTTTGGTGATGGTTGCTTTTTTTTTTCTTACTGTTTCTCGGTGACGGAAGAAGAAAATGAGGCTCTAGGGTTTTTTTTTCTTGGTTGTTCACGTCCAAAGGTCTCCTCTTTTGTTGATGATTTGGTCCCCTTTTTATAATGTCTTGAAGGGATCTCCAAATAGGGAAATAAATCATGTAAATTTGGGAAATTTATTTTGGGAAAAAAACTTATAAATTTGGTGAGGATGAGATCCCAAAATCTTGTTAAATTGGTAAGGATTGGATCTCAAATCTCATTAAATTGGAAAGTGTTGATGAGTGGATTTGGACATGTGGATTGCATGAGGCTTAGGGCTTGTGCATGGATTGTATGGGCTTTGGGCGTGTATGAGGTTTTGGGCTGATTGGCCGAAGGTGCAAGGGCATAATGGGCCAGTTGCTTGGGCTGCATGGTGGGTCCGGGGCTAAGGTTTGAAGCAGAAACTGACTGAGCGAATCTGAGGCTGGCTAGTGAGTCTGAATCCGATGAGGTGCTAATTTTAGAGGTTTTCTTTCCTTCCGGCATTCGTTTCTTGTAACTTCCGTAACTTTTCACGTAGTGCCTCCATACGAGGCTCATCATCGGGCTCAGGCAAAAATACAGTGTCTATACTTTCGTAGGGATCACAATTGCATTTAGCATATATAACATGTCTTTAAACCCCCTAGGCGGCCATAGTGGACAAATTGTAGTCTCTTGAGGGCTTACAACAACGATACCCACAAACGTCATTTAACACACATATGCATTCACATAAAAATAAAATAATCCTTGTAGTTATATGTAGCATTGTCCTTAAATAGTGCTTAGTAATGAAACCAAAGAAAATTCAAAGTATCCAACACAACTCAAATCCAAATTCTTGAATAAATTATCTAAGTTAGACTCTTAATATGTGTGTGTGTGTAAAGGTTTGATCACAACTCGAATCCTAAAAAATCTAACTCAGTGATTTTATCTCAAAAATTGGGATCTGATAGGTCAAACCAACCTAGATATCTCAAAAGTGTTTTGTATTTGCTTATTAATCTTGATATGGTATGACTTTTTAACTCACCTATCCTTTAAGGTAGTATTTCTCCTCATGGTGGTCCTAACACTCTCCCATGGGTAGCTTCACGCTTATCAGTTATAGGTGGTGTATTTCTTGTTTTGAATTTTTTTCAGCTCTTTTCATTCATTTTTTCAAGTCATACCATATATCATAAATAATTACAAACAAAGATATTTATCTAAGCAAACGGTCATTCATCTTCAAATAATTTTCTCAACTAGTCAATTTGCCAACTACCTCGGTTCTTAATACTAGAAACCTACTTTTAAGTGCTTACGAGTCTAACCTAGATCACCTGCTCAAGGCATCAGATAAAAGTGAAGTGAAAACTTATCATCTCTAAGATTTCATACCAAGGCAAACAATCTGACCATTTCATTCGGACTATGCTTTGCTACCATATATCATAAATAATTATAAATAAAGATAAATATCTAAGAAAATTGGTCATTCATCGTCAAATAATTGTCTCAACTAGTCACTTTGCCAACTCCCTCGGTTCTTCTGCTAGAAACCTATTTTTAAGTGCACACGAGTCTAACCTATATCACCTGCTCAATGCATCATATAAAAAGCGAAGTGAAAATTTATCATTTCTAAGATTTCATACCAAGGCAAACAATCTGACAATTTTTTCAGCTCTTTTCATTCTTTTGTTTTAAGTCATACCATATATCATAAATAATTACAAACAAAGACAGATATCTAAGAAAATGGTCATTCATCATCAAACAATTTTCTCAACTAGTCATTTTGCCAATTACCTCGGTGTACTGCTAGAAACTTACTTTTAAGTGCATACGAGTCCAACCTAGATCACCTGCTCAAGGCATCAGATAAAAGTGAAGTGAAAACTTATCATTTCTAAGATTTCATACCAAGGCAAACAATCTGACCATTTCATTCAGACTATGCTTTGCTACTATATATCATAAATAATTACAAATAAAGATAAATATCTAAGCAAATGGTCATTCATTGTCAAATAGTTTTCTCAACTAGTCACTTTGCCAACTACATCGGTTCTTACTGTTAGAAACCTACTTTAAAGTGCATAAGAGTCTAACCTAGATCACCTGCTCAAGGCATCAAATAAAAGTGAAGTGAAAACTTATCATTTCTAAGATTTCATACCAAGCAAACAATCTTACCATTTCATTCGGACTATGATTTGCTACCATATATCATAAATAATTGCAAACAACGACATATATCTAAGCAAACGGTCATTTATCGTCAAATAATTTTCTCAACTAGTCAATTTGCCAACAACCTCGATTTTTACTGCTAGAAACCTATTTTTAAGTGCATACGAGTCTAACCTATATCACCTGCTCAAGGCATTAGATAAAAGTGAAATGAAAACTTATCATTTCTAAGATTTCATACTAAGGCAAACAATCTGACCATTTCATTCAGAATATGTTTTGCTACCACGGTAAACAAATTTATTTAATTATTTTTTTCTTTTTTATATTGCAGGAATTAACTAACACAATACATGCATGCACACACTCCCAAACTTAAAATTTACATTACCCTTAATGAAAAATAAACATAAAGAACAATAGAGCGAAACAACAATACCGTGCATGATGTATACCATTCGTCGTCGCTTTTAAGGCCAGAGTCGCGACACGTAACGATATTATAGGCACTGCATTTTTGCATGTAAGTCCCTATGATGAGTCTCATTTAGAGGCACTACCTTTTAAGTCGCGGAAGTCGCGGGAAACGGACGTCGGAAGGGAAAAGTCAGAAATCAGTATTTTGTTGGATTTTATTCGCTTGTTTAGCTTCGGGTTCGCTTGTTGGACCTTTGTTTTAAAACACATTCTTAGCCCAAACCCCCGCAAGACACACACCAAGCCCATCTCACCCAAGCCCAATCCAACAAATTAAATTAAAACCAATTAAATTAAATCCAATTAAAATCCAATTAAATAAAATTAAAATCAAATTAAATCACATTCCAAAATTAAATAAATCACCTTCCTAATTACCAAAGATTTAAATTCAATTAAATAATTCACTCACCAAATTTAAAGATATTCCCCACCAAAATACAATTATCCTTTCCTTTTTTAACTAATTAAATCCATCCCTAATTTAATTAATTTGTTTCCTCTTCAAAACCCATGCATAACCCTAATTGACAACTATAAAAATAACACAAACCCCTAAACTCCCTTAGCTAGCTAATGTTCACGGGAATTCACAAACAAAAAAAAAACCTAATAACCTCTCCCTTCATCTTCATCACAAGCCACGGCAACCCTTCAATCAACCCTTAATCGACTAAACCAAACCCTTCAATCAACTCTCAACCGTCACACTCAGCCAACTCTCGCCAATTCCACTCACTGCCCTTCATCCTTCACACGCACAACACCCCCCTTTAACCCTAATCTTCTTCACGTCCTCCCCCTCACGCAAATAGCCACGAGCCAGACACGTAAATCATTCACATCATCGACCAGTAAGACTCTCTCTTCTCGGCTTCAACCCAAAACAAAACCCTAGCAGCCCTCTACTAGCGAACAACAAATAAATCCCAACCATGCACACGTAAATAATGAACTGCCCAAACCCCCATCAAAGAGACTCATGCAAACCCTCAAACTTCACACACAAATACACCTAACACCCCTCTGACCAACGCACATAACACCCATAAAGCCGCCCCATCATCACGCCCTAACTACCATCAAACAGCAACCAACACAGCCACGCATAAAGTCCAGTAACCTGCCCAAAATAGCCCCTGAAAACTGCGACAAAACACCCCCGAACTGCACCTAAAAACCGCCCAAAACAGTCCCCGAATTAACCCAAAACTGTTGGGGTTGGTGCTCAGAGCGCCAATCCGGACTGTATTTATGTCTGATTCATGAATACGAACATCCCCTTATTCCATAATATTACTTATTTATGGTTGCACCTATTGTTCTTATATACGTATTCGATCTGATTACGATTATATTGAAACTAAATGTGGTTTAGTGATATGTATATATTAGACAAAGGCCCGATAATATATAATGCAGTACGCAGTTACAAAGTTAGTTTGTAATTGACATTGGGAAGTGTCACTATTATATATATATTATCAAACATAGTTCCTGGTCAAGATTCACTAACACGGGTCGGTTAGTCAAATCCGTTACGACCAGTACATGTCGTATATCGAGACTTGGTCCGATGGTTTATCCCAGTGAACCATGAGTCTGGGGAGACACGTATAGACATGTAGGTGTTTATAGTGTATAAACACTGAACGGCTCACCAAAGATTCTTAATGGATGGTACTCCAACGTCAATAAGAATCTTCTCGGGTTGAGTAGCATAGTGGTCCTTCGACTTGAGACACCACTGTGGATGTATGAGACATCCTCCACACTTAGATGGCAGTCACGTCACCGATCTATTTAGATCAGACCTCCGCATGTTCGTTGGGTGTGGATCGATCCTCAGGATATCCTGTGTGTGTCAAGATAGGATCTGTCAGTTCTGTGTACAGAACATAGGTAGTCCATATATATTTAACAGTCTGTTAAATCTGTGGCCACAGTATACATCGGAAGTAAGTTCCGAGTGTTATTTAGAGATTGCTAATAGATACGTCAACGAGATAATACCTATAGAGATTTGACGTTTACATCTATATCTCTGGGATTATCTGGATACCTGTGACGGAGGGATTATACGTATGCAATGACCTCGACCTGTATGATTCAGCGAGATTATCCGTGATCGTCATAATCTACGGGTGGATAGATTATGTACACGAAATTGGATTTCGTGACGGATATACCTGAATCTAGAGAGTCTCAATAATGAAACATACTCGTAGAGCACTAGAGCAACATTTATGAATAATGATGATTATTTATAAACCGTTTAATCGTTAAACGAAAAATACATGCGAACGGGCCGAACCGTCATTTCCTAATTAATGTGTATTTGTATTTAATATATGATATTATTAAATACACATTAATAAATAGTCAAATAAAGGTATTTGACATATATCATTAATATATGTATTTGAGATATTTAAAGTAAATATAATACATATATTTGATATATTTGTATTTACTTAATTATTTAATTATTTAATTGTTAAATGATTAATATAATTAAAATATAAATATATCACCAAATGATGAAGTTAGGAAATGATTATAAGTTGCAATTGTTGACTTATACATTAAAGGAAAATGTTGTCAAATTGATTTTGACTTCTTAAGATATTTGTTCAAAATTGTTTGAAAAATAAAATATCTTTTTCCTTTATTTTCTATCAATTTCGGCCATGACACTTAATATATAAGAGATATATTTTTCTTAGTTGCATTTGTTGACTTAATTAAATATCTAATAAAGTGTTATTAGGATATTTATGCAAGTTGATTAAATGTAAAGTGAAATGAAATTGAAATTACAAGACTTGCATTTCCTTTAGTCAAATTCGGCAAAGGCAAGTGTGATACAAGTATATATTGTTTTTCATTTCATTTCATTCTTAACCTAATACACTTTAAAGAAAAACTCCATTAATGGAAGCAAAGGAAGCTTGTGAGAAAGAAAGAAGAAATCAAAGAAAGCTTGGATTTTAGTGAGTTTTTTCAACTTGCTATTAGAAAGGAAAATGTTCCTTAGGATCTAGGCTTTAACATATGATGTTCTTAGGTTATTTATTTCTTTATTCCTTGTGTTTTTGTTGATGGAAGTTTTGATGGAAGTGTTGAGCATGTATGATGAATGAAGGTTGTGACTATTGTAGTTATAAGCTTTCTCTTAAGGTTTTGGAAACCATGTTGCTAATCTAGAGTTGTTGACCCACTCTTAGATGACCTAGATTTGATCTTGAGTTTTTTCATTGTGTTGAGACTTGATTGGATGGAAGAAACATGATTGAAGTAATTGATTTAACCAATTTGGTCTAATTTGTCCAATTTGAAGAAATTGAAAAATTAGGGTTCTTGACCAATTCCAAATTTGGGGGTTTTCATATATGTTGTGTATTTGGATGTGTATATGATGCATATAAAGTTTCATATTGATTGGATTACATCTTGATGTGTTTGAGACATGAAATGACCAAATGGACAAAATGCCCACCATTGGGAGCATTCGGCCAAGTGAGTCAATTTGGGGATTTGGTTGCTTTTGGTGTTTTGATGTTTTGAACATGCTAAGTTCATCTTAGAAATGATTTAGAATCATTCAAAATTGATTAGATCAATTTCGGACTAAAATGGACAAAATACCAATATAAGGGTAATTCGGTAAATTCACTTGAATATGATTCATTTGAATTTTATTTCATAATTTGATTATTGGATAATTAAATAAATATGTTTATTTAATTAATCCGAGAAAAAGTTTTGAAATCGGAAGATACGATCTTCCGCCCCTTCCGCTGCGTTACCGGATTCTGCCCCTAAAACCCCTTCAAAAACAGTGACAAGAAAATACCCTTAAAACGGCAGCAAAATAGCAGCGAAACGGAGCGAAAACAGCGGCCCAAACAGCGAGGGAAAACATTGAAACAGTGAACCAGAGGAGTTACAGAGCATCAACCCGTCCGACGACCGTGTACCGTACTTTCGAGAGACGATTTAAAAGGTTAAACCTGAGGGCACTTTTCTTATTTATTTTCATTCATCTTTTAATTGTTTTATTTATTTTTCGCATGAGAGTCGCTTGTGGATGCATGTTGTGGCCTTTGAATGGATGGGAAAATGTGTCGTCTCTTGTGGTATTTAGGATGGAAACCCAGACGTAAATTCCGTAGCTGAATCCGAATGGACGGTAGTGCGGTCTGTACTTGGGAAACAACTCCACGTACCACTTGAGCAAACGGCACAACTTTATTTTATCTTGTTTGTTTATTATTCGCATTTTATATTCCATCTTTTACTTTCCGCACGTTACTTGCTTGTGTATTGATGATATAGTGCGCATGAGCTTAGTATGTCGGTCTAAAGGTTCTCTATTTAAGGGAAGAAAAGTCTAAAAGGCTACCTTTATGACAATAATTTGCCGCGCCGGACGAAGTATGTTTGGTTGAATGTGACATATGTTTAATCGGATATACGGAGTTCCACATTATTGTCTCATTCATTTGTATGCGTTGTAATATAATACGCATGGGCTAACTAGGGTGGATTAAAGGTCCTCTATTCGAGGGAAACGCTTGAAGGCTACCTTTACCACGATGTTTTGCCGCGCCTTTTATTATGTCATTTACCCTTTGCATATCATTGCTTTATTTACGCATGCATTGCATTCTAGTGCGCATGGGCTAACTAGGGTGGATTAAAGATCCTCTATTCGAGGGAAATGCCTAAAGGCTACCTTTACCACGATGTTTGCCGCGCCGGACGAGGTGCACTTGATTGAATGTGAGATGTGTTCAATTGGGCACACGAGGTCCTACATTGTGTATTTGTTCAATCCATGCATGTGTTTGTGTCGTTTTAGATGCCATTTTGGTAATCTCGTTCAAACACGTTTTCGAACGCTACACGAACATATGCATTCTGTCTCAGTCCGTTCGAATGCGTTTATGAACGCTACTCGAATGCGCATGCGTTTTGTTTTTATCATGCATCAGGTCTTATCCCGTTCGAACGCGTTCTCGAACGCTATACAAATGCAAACCTTCTGTTTAGCGTTCGAACTCATATACAGTGAACCGAGTCCTTTTCATCACATTTCATGCATGACTACTTCTTGGGTGATTTCTCTAGCATTATGTAATTAATCATATCATTCCATTATTGACACTTTTACTGTTGTCATCTATTTGTATTCCCGCATGTAGGCACTGCATTTTCGCATATAAGTCCCTATGATGAGTCTCATTTAGAGGCACTACCTTTTATGTCACGGAAGTCGCGGGAAACGGACGTCGGAAGGGGAAATTCAGAATAAGTATGTCATCAAGTTCATTTCACAAGTTCACTTTTTTTCGTTCGTGCTGCGTTCGTGACCACGTTCGAACGTCAAGCAGATTGCGGTCGTTCATGTAGCGTTCGAATCGGCGTTCGAACTGCGTCGGTATTTCTGTTTTTGCTGCTAGCCTCACACCCAAAGCCCAATTAGCCCATCTCACCCAAGCCAATCCAAAAATATTTAAAATATTTAAAATACATGTCACAAATTAAATTAAATTAAAATTGAATTGAAATTAAAATTAAAACAAATTAAATTTAAAAATAAATCAAATCTAAATACCAAATTAAATTCGTAATCTAAATATATCCCTACCTAAATTAAACTAAATCATATCCAGTTTTAAAATCACCTACCAATTTAATATAATTCCCACCAAAAAAATAAATATCCTTGCCTAAACTAATTAAATCAAATACCACACATGCCTTATTTACTTGATCTTTTTCCTTCAAAAAACCATGCAAACCCTAATCCCCATACCCTCTCACTATAAAAATAACACAAAACCAACCCTATTGTCCTCCCCTCTCAGACGAAAAAAAAAGAAAAAAAACACAAAACCCTACCTCTCTTTCAACCCTACTCACGACAACAACCCTCCTCAGACTCACGGCTCACACAAAAATCAACCAAAAAACCACAAACTAACAAAAACCCTTAAATCGCATGCACGTCCCTTATACCAAAACTTAACAACAGCCACATAGCCCTCACGCTTTCCACCTTCACGCACTCACAAAACCAGCCACTAATCCTAGCCTCACGCAAAGCAAAGACCCATCCAGCCTGCCCTTACCTTCACGCCCACAATTGCCTTCACCCAAACTGCTTTCTATCCATGCACGTACACAGACCATCATGCCATAAAGCGAATAACCCTTCACAGCCACTGTCGGAAAACCTTCATACACACAGGCTTCATGCACGCACAACAACTCCTCAACATCTACTCGGTAAAATTGCACTCACCTACAAACAACCATAACCAGCCCCCCTCAAAACTAGAAACCCCCATGCACTAAGATCTCTTACGAACCTTAATCCTCGCGCCCACTCTTTCTCTCTCACAGACTCCCTTCACCGAGCAAAGACAACAAACAGAACCCCTCACAGCCCCTCATTACTCACGCCACACAAAGCAGTAAGGAATCCTAGTTAACTCTCCCTCTTGCACTGTCGCATATTAGCCTCCATAAATACCCCCAAAACTGCCCAGTAAAATAGTCCAGAAACCACCCAAAACAGTCCCCGAATTAGCCTTAAAACAGTCCACAAATTGCCTAAAACGGTGATAAAAATAGTGACCATAAAATACAGTAAAAACGGCAGCAAAACGGAGTGAAAACAGCGACCAAAACAGCAAAACAACGAGCTAAGATGTTAATCCAGTGAACCGGAAGAGTTGTGGAGTGATAGCCCTTCCGACGGTCGTGAAACGCGAGTCCGAAAGTCGACATAAAAGGTTAGACCTGAGGGTATTTTTCACATCCGTTTTCAGTTGTATTTTTATTATTTATTGAGTTTCGTTTGCATGATTATTATGGAGTGAAACATGTTGTGGCCCTTGAATAGATAGAAAATGCATGAATTGTAAAATGATGTATGTTGTGGCCCTTGAATAAAATGAAAAGTGTGTCGCCTCTCATGGTATATAGGATGGAAACCCGGACATAAATTTCATAGCCGATTCCGAATAGACGGTAGTATGATCTGTACTCGGGATACAACTCCACGTACCACTTGAGTAAACGGTGCATATTTCGTTTTATGTTGTTTTGATTTGTTTATTATTCGTTACTTGATTTCCGCATGTTATTTGTTTATGTAATGATGATATAAAGCGCATGGGCTTAGTAAGTGCGATTAAAGGTCCTCTATTTTGAGAGGTTAAAATCATTTACCACGATGCTTTACCGCACCGGATAATGTATATTCGAATGGATGTGAGATATGTTCAATCGGATACACGAAGTCCGATATCGTTGTCTTTACTTTTTATATATGTATTGTGTTGTTTGCGTATGGGCTTAGTAAGTGCGATTAAAGGTCCTCTATTTTGAGAGGGTAAAATCCTTTACCACGATGCTTTGCCGCGCAGGATGATGTATATTCGGTTGAATGTGAGATGTGTTCAATCGGGTATACGAAGTCCGATATTGTTGTTCTTTTTTTCTTATATGCATTGTGTTATTAGCGTATGGGCTTAGTAAGTGCGATTAAAGGTCCTCTATTTTGAGAGGTTAAAATCCTTTACCACGATGCTTTACCGCACCTGATAATGTATATTCGAATGGATGTGAGATATGTTCAATCGGATACACGAAGTCCGATATCGTTGTCTTTACTTTTTATATATGTATTGTGTTGTTTGCGTATGGGCTTAGTAAGTGCGATTAAAGGTCCTCTATTTTGAGAGGGTAAAATCATTTACCACGATGCTTTGCCGCGCAGGATGATGTATATTCGGTTGAATGTGAGATGTGTTCAATCGGGTATACGAAGTCCGATATTGTTGTTCTTTTTTTCTTATATGCATTGTGTTATTAGCGTATGGGCTTAGTAAGTGCAATTAAAGGTCCTCTATTTTGAGAGGTTAAAATCTTTTACCACGATACTTTGCTGCGCCAGATGATGTATAATCGGTTGAATGAGAGATATGTTCAATCGGGAATACGAAGTCCGATATTGTAGTCTCTACTTTATATGCATTAATGTGTGATGTGGCATGGCTTAGTGAGTTGGATTAAGGGTCCTCTATTTTGAGAGGTTAAAGAACTTTTACCACGATACTTTACCGCGCCTTTTAGCCCATTATTATTGATTAGATGTCATCTATTCATCCGTTCATGTAGGTGTCATGTTGTTTACTGCATTTTGGGGGTCACTGCTGTAACCCCGTTCGTCCGAACGGCATACAAACGTGAGCATTCTGTTTCATTTTCGTTCGAACACGTTTATGAACGCTACTCGAACACAAACCTTCTATTTACCGTTCGAACGCGTCTACGAACGCTACTCGAACGCGCATGAATTTGTTTCATCAGGTTTTGTCCCATTCGAACGTGTTATCAAATGCCATACGAATGAGAACCTTCTGTTTACCATTCGAACGCGTTTTTGAACGCTACACGAACGCGCATACGCTGAACTAAGTCCTCTTCATCATATTTTATGCATAATTGCCCCTATTGATTATCCCTTTGTATTACAAACCTGATTGCTTCTCTTTAATATGCATGCTTGTATAATTATTGCATGTTTGCGCTTCCATGATTATCAATGCAATGTGTTTGTGAAATTATGCATTTGCCATCATTCTGATTCAATTTTATGCATGCTTGTATGATCATTGTTTGCTCGCGTTTTCGTATCCATGAATATAATGCGCTTATGAATTTGCATGCTTGCCGTATTTCAATTTACTTTTATGCATACAAATTCAGACATAGATTATATGCAAATAGGTTGTACGCAAATATGAAAATGTGTTACGTGTGAACTTAGATGAACTTTTGTTGTATGCATGCGAACTTAGGAGTAAAATTATCCTTGGAAATATGTTGCTTAGGCTTAGTTTAATTATTGCACAAATCATTTATTACAAGTGACATAAGTAATGGACCATTCTGAACCCAATGGTTTGAGGTATTCCCTTGCGAGGGGTGAGTGCGGCCTTAAATCTTTGTCCTGGTTCACACCGGGTGGCAACTCCATTATTCTTCGGTTTAGTCCCCCTGTGGGCTACTTCGTACTCCCAATTAGGCCGCGAGCCTAGAACAGCATGCGTCGCCCAGTTTTTTGTGTTCCCACACCGCATTTATCTATTTGATGTGTTCGTGAGATTGTGTTCGCATGATTAGTCGTTAGGATGTTACTTGTTTCTTAAGCATGATTTAGCCATTAGTACGTTATTCCTCTATGCATGATTTGGTTATCTTCTTTCGCAATAGGCGTTCAATTTACGTTGATGTTTAGGTTGTTATTTATTTTCGTGTTTGATGATTCAACATGTTCATGAGATTATTGTGTGATATTGTATGTTTGCCGTTATGATGATTTATTTTATACATGCGAACTTAGGAATAGATTTCCTTGGAATATATGTTGCTTAGGCTTGGTTTTATTTACTGCACAAATCATATCAATACAAGTGGCATAAGTAAGGGGTCATTCCGAACCCAACGGTTTGAGGTCTTCCCTTGCGAGGGGTGAGTGCGGCCTTAAATCATTTTCCCGGTTCACACCGGGTGGCGACTCCATGTTATTTCTCCGGTTTAGTTCCCCTGTGGCTTACTCCGTACTCCCGACCGGGCCGCGATCCTGGAATTACGTCGCCAATTTCTGTGTCCTACAGTCTGGCGACTCCACTGGGGATAGAGAATTGGCCCCGAAATAATGTCTTGTAGTGTTTGTGATTTGTGCTCTAGTTAACCGTGTCTACCATGGGTTGAAAGGGGTTTATTAAAAGGCACTTTTAAGGCTAGGTAATGGTTTGGTGTCTTCCTTCATTCACAACCTTTCTATAAGGAAAAGTTGTGAAGGCACCTAGATAATCATCTACTCGTAACCTACTGAGATGGACTAATTTGGAGGTCTCGTTGTTTATTCCTGTCACCAAGCGATAAGAGCCTAAGAGGCTTGGGTTTCTAAGAGAGTTCGCTTCGCCCTCCCTGTGGGGAATCTACAACGGGAAATCCATTTGATAGTCAGTCACGCACCATAACTCGTTGGCACGTACCTTAGTATATAAAAAAGGTGCGCTCACTTGGTTGCTCGAACCCTTGAGTGGGGAGACCTAGTTGTGGGCAATCCTTCGCCAGCGAGAGCCTTCATCCGTACTCCCGTAAACCCATATGTAGACCATAGTTGTATGACCAATAGAAATTATTTCCTTGTGCTTATGTTTATGGACCATCATCATTTGGATTCAGTTGGACTTCTTGTCAGAAATGCAACTTGTTGGGCCATTTAAACTGGGATGAGTTCGTATCTTATGATAATTGGGCTAAAAGTTTCTAAAATTCCGATGGGCCACTCTGTAGAAATTGTTTCTTTATGCTTATGCTTAGGACCATCATCATTTGGACTCAATTAGACTTCTTGTCAGAAATGTGAACTTGTTGGGCCATTTAAACTGGGATGAGTTCGTATCTTATGACAATTGGGCTAAAAGTTTCTAAAATGCCGATGGGCCATCCTGTGATTGGGCCCCTTATCATTTGAAGTTATTTAGCCATGTTATCGCAAAAGTGTAAACCTGTTTGGCCTTTTTCAACTGGGACAAGTTTGCACCTCGCGATAATGTGATTGAATGCTTTAAAATGACAAAAGGCCAACTTATATACATCGCACGCATCGCATGCACCTCATGCATACACGCATCATGCAAACCTCTTGTGTTCAAAAAGCCATCATAGATTCCCGTTGGGTTCGGGGAGAAGAGAGACTTTTCAGAAGACCATCAGCCAACATGAGTAAGTCAGTCAATGATGGATCCCGCCTGGATCAATTGGAGACCAAAGTAACCGAAATTATTGAGATGTTGCAAGTTTTGACCAATGTTGTGGCCAGTTTGACCATACCCCGTATAGCCAATAACAGAAAGTTGTGCAACCAGAATGGAAAGACCATTGAGGAACCTTCAAGGACCAAGCCCACTCCCACTGAGGTTGCCCCTATCAGAAACAGACGATTCTCGAACCTTGGTAGACCTTTATCAGAGGTGTTTGAAGAGCTGAAAAGGCAAGGCCTTTTAAATCCCTTAGAGCCTAAACCATTCCAAACCATGTGCCACACTACATTGACCTAAACTATATTGTACCTCCACCAGAAAAGAGGCCATGAAACTAACAACTGCACCCGCCTTAGGCATGAAATCAAGACCTC
>SKCR01032656.1:0-32745 GCA_019454045.1 Zanthoxylum bungeanum | reverse complement strand
CAATTTTCTGTTTTGGAGGACAGTGGACTGTTGCAGTGGTGAGATCAAGGCAGTGCGTTTTTGGGCTTGAATCGTCTCCAAATCGACTCTACCGATCAATGTGAGTATTCCGCTACCTCCGTTGATGTGTTCCACAATAATTCATGTCTTGTTTGATCTGGGACCTTAGAATAAACCAACAAGGTTAAGATCATATGCACCTACCCTGAAGCGGACTCCCATAGACACGCAACCATACTACCAATGGGACTCTGCGGGGTCTATCCAGAGCGAAGCTGTTTTCCGTACCATCGGTAAAACACAACCTCCTACCGCACTTGCATAAGTATCCAATACTAAATATATGAGAACTACTGCCGTGTGCCCTCACAACATGCACAAGTGCAGTACTAGTCTATTCCGCATTATCGATGTCCAATCTCGATAATACTACGACTAGGGATATTAATGATTAACCTTTATGGATTGATACTCTCATATCATCACAATCCGGAACTAATCATAGGGACTTTTACCATTTATCTATCAAAGTAAATAAATTACAAAACGGGTTTTAAAAGCAATTTCATTATTACATAGTTAATTTTGTACAATAATACAATATCATTTACAAAATAGTGACGCTATGGGTCATTACTGTCTAACAGAAACACGACCTCTTATCGCACTTGCACAAGTATCCAATACTTATATATATGAGAACTATGCCGTTGTGCCATCACAACGCGCACAAGTGCAATACTAGCCTATTCCGCATTATCGATGTCCAGTCTCGATAATACTACGGCTAGGGATATTTAATGATTAATCCTTCGTGGACTGATACTGTCTCATATCATCTCAATCCAGGAACTAATCATAGGGACCTCTCTTCATTTATATATCTATGGTGATCTAATCACAAATGACGAGAGTGCAATTTCCTTGTTACATAGTTAATTTGCTACAGCAACACAATGTTCTGTGCAAATAGTGACGCTATGGGTCATATCATCCAACAATACGGTCGTCGGACTATCCGAACACGTACGTACCAAGTACTACGTTTTTACCGATTTACAAGACAAGGTTAGCCTCTAGCAAAACGACATGCCTACCCAATTCTCCAGAAATATTCTTACTGGAATATAAGATCTATAATAGGCGTAGTATACCGTAGTATAGTGTATACTGATCCAGTATCGGATGATCACATGTAAGGCCTGGGGCTGGAGATGTGTCTGCCCCGTACGAAACATATATCGGACATCCAGCAACTAGTCTCTTTGAATCGGATAATCCTGACCTTGTCATATTATCCCGATGGTTGCAACCATTATAGAGTACTAGTTCTGTATCCTGCGCGATCATCATCTCCATATGTCTGAAGTGATACTTCCATCTTGACATCACACCCAATACACTACGATTCCCGATAAACCTAGAAGAGGTGTACACAGAACCTGTTAAAGCCCTAGACGACCAAAACTAAAGTCTACCATATGCACCTACCCTGAAGCGGACTCCCATAGACACACAGACATACTACCAATGGGATTCCGCGGGGTCTATCCAGAGCGAAGCTGTTTTCCGTACCATCGGTAAAACACAACCTCCTACCGCACTTGCATAAGTATCCTATACTTAAATATATGAAACTATGCCGTTGTGCCCTCACAACACGCACAAGTGCAGTACTAGTCTATTCCGCATTATCGATGTCCAATCTCGATAATACTACGACTAGGGATATTTAATGATTAACCTTTATGGATTGATACTATCTCATATCATCTCAATTCGGAACTAATCATAGGGACTTTTACCATTTTATATCAAAGTAAATAAATTACAAAAGGTAAAAGGCAATTTCATTACTACATAGTTAATTTTGTACAATAATACAATATCATTTACAAAATAGTGACGCTATGGGTCATATTGTCTAACAATCTCCCACTTGGCCTATAGCCAGTCACTCAAGCATATAATACCTGAACTATGTACATGTCGCTCAAACTTTTCCCGAGGAATTGCTTTCGTCAGCGGATCTACAATGTTGTCCTCTGATGCGATCTTTTCGATCTTCACATCGCCACGATGTATGATCTCTCGAATCAGATGGAATCGCCGAAGAACATGTTTGGATCGTTGATGAGACCTTGGCTCCTTAGTTAGTGTGTTATAGCCCAGCTATTGTCACAATACAATGGAACGGGCTGAGCTGCTAACGGAACTACTCCTAATCCAATTGGAATTTTTGGGTCCAAAACCGCCTCTTTTGCTGCTTCAGCTGCTGCGTGTACTCTGCTTCAGTTGTTGAATCGACAACAATATCTGCTTGGAAGATTTCCAGCTCACTGCTCCGTTATTCAAACAAAATATGTACCCGGATTGCGACTTCTTAAGTCGTCTCTGTCGGTTTGGAAACTTGCATCGGTATACCCAGATACCTCAAGTTCTCCATCTCCATAGATTAAGAAAGCATCCTTAGTTCTGTTAAGATACTTAAGGATACCCTTAACCGCCATCCAGTGATCTTTACCTGGATCGGCCTGATATCGACTGCCCCATGCTCAAAGCATGGGACACATCAGGTCGTGTACATATCATGGCATACATGATCGATCCGACTGCGCGAGGCGAACGGAGTCCGACTCATGTTGTTCTCTCATCTTGTGTTTTAGGACACATGTCCCTAGATAGATAGACGCCATGTGATATTGGTAACAGTCCCCTCTTGGACTGATCCATGTTGAATCTCTTCAACACTTTATCAATATATGTACTCTGGGAGAGTCCAAGTAGCTTTCTAGATCTATCCCGGTAGATCTTTATTCCTGAATAAAAGCTGCTTCTCCCAGATCTTTCATGGAGAATTTCAATGAAAGCCAAGCTTTCACCGACGTTAACATGGGAATGTCATTGCCGATAAGCAATACATCGTCGACATAAGGACAATAAAAGTCAGTGCACTCCCACTAACCTTCTTATATACACAAGGATTGTCTTCGTTTTGAATGAAATCATATTCTTTTATGATCTCATCAAAACGTTGGTTCCATGACCGCGATGCTTGATTCAGTCCATAAATGGACCGATTTAACTTACAAACCTTGTTTGCAAGTCTAGGTGCGATAAAACCGTCAGGCTGTTGCATATAAACATCCTCCGAAAGGTTTCCGTTAAGGAAAGCAATTTTAACGTCCATCTGCCATATTTCGTAATCGTAATATGTAGCTATTGCAAGCATTATCCGAATGGATTTAATCATGGCAACGGGTGAGAAGGTTTTGTCATAATCAACTCCAAGTTGTTGACGATATCCCTTCGCTACAAGCCCTAGCTTTGTACGTTTGTACGTTGCCATCCATGTCGGTCTTCTTCTTTAAGACCCATTTGCATCCAATAGGCTTTACGCCTTCTGGTGCATCAACCAGTGTCCAAACTTGGTTGGTATACATGGAATACATTTCGGCCTTCATGGATTCTTGCCATAAAGCGGATTCGATACTTGTATCGCTTCCTCATACGTAACCGGTTCATTATCCTCAATAAGATTAATATCTACATGAGGTGAGATCAGGAATCCATACCTCTCAGGTACTACCCTGACTCTCTCCGACCTACGCGGTCCTTGTGTACTTGAAGATTGTGGTTCAGTCTCATCCCGGATGGACTGTTCATGTTTCATCGATAATTCATGCCAAGAACAGTATCACTACGACTTTCATCGAGTTCTACTTTCTTCCCACTAAACCACTGCATTTAGGAATTCTTCTCAAGGAAAATCGCATGTAGAGCAACAATAACTTTGTTCTCTTGTGGGTGATAGAAGTAATATCCTTTGGTTTCCCTAGGATATCCAACGAATAGGCATTTATCTGATTTGGGTTCAAGTTTGGTACCTTCCAAACGTTTAAGTATGCCCAGCAACCCCCAATCTTCAGGAATGAGAAACCCGGTTTCTTTCCTGTCCATATCTCATATGGTGTCTGTTCAACAGACTTTGACGGAACCTTATTCAAAATAAGAACTGCATTGTTTAATGCATATCCCCAGAAGGAAATTGGTAGCTTAGCTCAGTGCGACCTCATCGAACCTTACCATGTCCAACAAGGTACGGTTTCTCCGTTCGGACACACCATTTAATTGTGGTGTTCCAGGGGAGTCCACTGTGAAAGAATACCATATTCTTTCAGGTAATCTTGAAAACATTACTTAAGTATTCGCCACCACGGTCCGACCGTAATGTCTTAATACTCTTGCCTGTTTGTTTTTCAACTTCGTGTCGAAAACTCTTTGAATTTCTCAAAAGTTTCCGACTTGTGTGTCATTAGATACACATAACCGTAACGTGATGCATCATCGGTAAAGGTTACGGTATAGTATCGATATCCACCTCTAGCCTGGCTAGACATGGGCCACAAACGTCACTATAAACGAAGGCTAACAGTTCAGTGGCGCGTTCACCTTTACCGTTAAAAGGTGATTTAGGCATTTTGCCTAATAAGCAAGATTCGCAGACGTCATATGAATTTGTATCAAGTCCGTCCAAGTAGTACCCACTCTTCGAAAGTGTGGATATGCGAGTTGTTAATGTTCCCAGACGACAATGCCACATATAAGTTTCATCCTTTGGATCACTCTTTTTAAGCCTTTTGTTTGTTACTTATATGTAGGAGATTCATTTATATTCAAAATATAAAGACCATTATTTGCAACTGCAGTGCATATTTCTGCATCATTTTTATATAAATAACACCGTGTTTTTAAATACAAAAGTGTAACCATATTGGGTTAACAAAGATACATATATAATATTCCTAGTCAAATAGTACATAATAACAGTCATTTAGTTTAAGTAACATGGCCCGAGGGCAGTTCTAATACAAAAGTGCCCACGGCCAAAACAGCACAGGAGTTCCGTTTCCAACTCGTAGATCAATCTCCCATGAAGCCAGTATCCTACTGTTCTGCAGATCTGCACATCAGTACATATATGAGAACCACAACCAGAATCAAAAATCCAATTTTTAAAACTAGAAGTAAGCCATGTTTATTTCAATAAACAAACATACCAGAGGTCGGTGCTTGCCCGCCTTGATCTCCCTTCTGAGCACCTTGTTCATGCGGCAAGTCACGCTCCAGTGACCTCTTTTGCCGCAGTTAAGGCATATGCTTGTGACTTGTTCCTCGGCTTCCCAGAAGCCATCGACATCTTGCCTTGCCCTTGTTCTTATGCTTCCTCTTTCTCACCCTCCAGTTGCTTGGGCCCAGCCCTCGGCGTCTGAGAGGTCGATGCAAAGTGCGCCTCGCGCTTGTTGCCTTTAAGAAGCTCTTTCTCTGACTCCTTAAGAATGGACAATAGCTCTCCAAGAGTATCGTCTGTATCCATCAACTTGTAGTTGATGATAATCTGCTTCCAAGTATCGGAAGTGACTGTAAGAGCATGTCCTATAGTCAGCTCAGCCTCCAAGACTATTCCCATCTTGGCCAGCTCATCAATTTCAGCTATCATTTGAGTCTCGTGGACCTCAACTGAAGCGCCATCAGTCATACGGGAGCGAAAGAGTTTCTTCACCAACTCATACCTCTCCATCCGCGCTATTAGTGCGGTGAAGATCCTTTAGTCTAGCCATCATATTATAAGGATCCAAGTCCCTATTCTGGCGACGAAAGTGTTGAGTCATGGAAGCAAGCATGATCGACTGAGTTGTATCACAATCATCGCTATTAGTTCTCCATAACTCCACTCAAGTGGCTCAGTGGGCCTCGGCCCGAGAGGTCTCTCTGTATGGTGTATAACAGCCTCTCTGCCCCAAGGACTATCCTCAGGTTCATTTCCCAGTCAGCGAAGTTCGTGGCCTTAAATACATTATCACCCATGATTATGTCTCGGACATTTCCTTTGTTTGCCATCTTAACTACGATAGTCCAACTATCTAGTTAACGATATATGGGTACAGTCAAACTGTTACAAGAAAAATAACATTATATTAGTCCAACTAATGTTAAAATATTGACGAAATAATTTTGTAAGCGCGTAAAGCTAAGTATCTGAATGAAATTGCAAATTCAATACTAGCCTCCCACTATTTTCTACAAGTCTCTAACCCTCTGTCGAGTACTCGGGAATCCAATTTCCTAGTGGGCTAGGATCCCGTTAAATAACACACAAACTTGACTTTGGCCAACAAGTTGTATGATATTTAACTAGGTAGATCTCGAAGATCAATTGGATCCCATCCAATTCCTAGATCCGGTAGGTGGACATCCAAGTCCGAGTCCGAAACATATATCTAATACATATGTCAATGTATCCAATACATTTTCCTAACCATTTCCTCTGAATCAACTAAGTCTTGGCTTTGGCACAACAAACTTAATGATTCCAGTTAAGCGGGACCCATTGACATGGAAAGTTTCGTAATCAATGTCGATGGACAAGAAGTGATCTTGACTTTGGCCAACAAATCACAACTTGGACAAGACACCGATATGGAACAAAACTCTCATGATTCAAACACATCCTCAATTGACAAAGGTCTTGACTTTGGCCAACAAACCAATGCCAATTTCGGATCTTGAGAAAGATCACTCAACGGAAGGAAAATCGCTTAATATTGTTTGAGGGATTTTCGCGTAATGGCAACCAATTAATTTATCTTTGTTAGGTCTCATCATCATACACCCGGAAGCATGCTTCTAAAACATCATAAAGCGCGTAAAATAAAATAATAGTGATATGCGGATGGATATATAACAATTATTCCTAGAACAAATCACTCTCTTTCCTCTCCCCGGCTAGCACTATTCTGCTTCTACCCAATTACATAATACAATAAGAGAAACCTCATTTACATTGAGGGGAATTAGGTGAGAAGAGAATACAAAAAATAATAAGAGAAAGGCTGGACACGCAGGTCCAATTAATAAATTATGGATTTACAATAATTTCTAAAATTACCCTTCCCTTCTAATATCCATCCGATATACACTATTCATTCATCACATCCACATTCATTCATTCAAGGCATGTTATACAGCCAATCTAATCCAATTAATCAGTCTTTAATTAGGTGACAATCCAATGTTCAATCAATGGTTTCTTTTGCGCGAGTCCAACTCGTTTTTGGAATAAGTACTTGTAGTACGAATTCATGAATTATATCGAACTACTCGTCAAATCCAATTTAAGTCGTATTCAATACTAATCCTTATTTTAATTCCAAATTAAATATTTACACATTTATTATGCTTTTATGACTTAGATTCCAAATATAATCCTATCGGGTCTCAAAGCCCAACTAACATCCAATGTCCGTTTAATTAAAGACCGATGGGCTTCAATTGATTTCATTAGGCTTGGCCTTGGTCAATGTGGGTCAAACCCAATTCCAAGCCCAATAAGGAATCACCCTCATTTGCCATAAAAATCAATATCAAGCCCATAAGGCCTAATTAAACATAAAAGCTCATTTATTACATTTGGACTTAATGGAGTGATTTAGGCCCAATTTTGGATCCAATCCAATATGCCCAAACCTACTTGGTCCAACCAAGCCCATTATGCCCAAATATAATAGTTTTAGGCCCAATTCAAATTAAGCCCAATTAATCAAATTTTAAAATTCTAAATTTTATAACTTAATTAATTAAGTGTAATATCATGATTAATCCTTTAAATCAATATTTCCAAAATATCAAATTAATCCATTAATCATATTTTTATCTTAAATACATGTCCAACATTATTTAATCAAAAAATCAAGTCCCTAATGTGCTTCCATGCATTCGGCCAAGGTGATGAAAAAATTACCGATTTCGTTTTCAATCCAATCGAATCACAAATCGTCATTTTATGTTCGTTTTAAAGTCATCCAATGATCTTATAAACAAAAAATCATCAAGTCCATGGCCTAGGTAGTATTCGGCCAATCCTCTCCAAGGGGGGAAAAATTAATCCAATTTATTTTTCATGAAATTGATAATGTATAACACAATGTAACATACATTTAAGCATACATAATCAATCAAAATCATCAAATCATGCTTCAATCAATTTTCCCAAATATTACCCTAATATATTTTCATGCTCTTTAAGCTCTGATACCATTGTTGGAAATTCTAATCCATGTCCCAAGATCAAAAGAGCAAACAAATATATATAAATGAATGAACAATATTGAAGTATGGCGGAGTCATACTCACAAAGATCGGAATGCGGATGCGTTGATGAAATGAAAAATTTCTCCTTTGTGCAGTGAGGGTTTCGGCCAAGGTGAGTGGGGAAGCTCCAAGCTTTCTTTGATCCTTCCAAGCTCATGAATTAGTTTCCCATAAACCTTTGTATGATCCCTTGAAGGTGCTAGCCTTTTATGTGATTTAATGTTCCAAACAAACACAAGATCTTCAAGCTTTGCAACAAAAACTGAAAATGAGAGTGCTGTGAATAGTGGCAGTTCACGCCACTTTGAGAGAAAAAAAGAGAGAGGAGATGAAGTTGTTGACTTTAAAAATGTGTTTAAATGATTCAAAAAAATCAAATGATTATATACCAAATATTTGGTAATCAAAAGTCAAGAAGCAACCCATCTCATCCATCAACTTGAGTGTTGAACACACTAACACCAACTACATAATTCCATCACCAAAAAGCTAATGCTTTGACTAGTGATGTGATGGTTGATGTGACATGTGGCCCCGCTTGATTCAAATGCGAGTGGGCCCGCAAACACTCCCGGGCTCGGGTTCGATAATTTCGAATTAACGAACTTCCGTCGCGACGTTATTTAAATCGAATTTAATTAAATAATTTGCCTAGCATAATTACTATTCATGTCGCTAATGAATTAATTCTAAATTAACTCATTTGCCCGAATTAAAATCTAATTTTAATTCGTGTCGAAATCGAATTTCGTTTAATATATCAAATATATTATTTTATGATTAATTCCAAATTAATCTCTCTCTCTCTTCAAATATAGTACTTTATCCAAGATAAAGTCTCTCCGCAATTAATCCCAGATTAATTAAGTTCGAATCATACGTCATCGGTGAATCTTCGGGAAGCGACCACAGAGATCTCTGGATATGTTGGCAGTAAATACGGTCGTCGGACTATCCGAACACGTACGTACCAAGTACTACGTTTTTACCGATTTACAAGACAAGGTTAGCCTCTAGCAAAACGCCATGCCTACCCAATTCTCTAGAAATATTCTTACTGGAATATAAGATCTATAACAGGCATAGTATACCGTAGTAGTATAGTGTATACTGATCCAGTATCGGATGATCACATGTAAGGCCTGGGGCTGGAGATGTGTCTGCCCCGTACGAAACATATATCGGACATCAAGCAACTAGTCTCTTTGAATCGGATAATCCTGACCTTGTCATATTATCCCGATGGTTGCAACCATTATAGAGTACTAGTTCTGTATCCTGCGTGATCATCATCTCCATATGTCTGAAGTGATACTTCCGTCTTGACATCACACCCAATACACTACGATTCCGATAAACCTAGAAGAGGTGTACACAGAACTGTGTTAAAGCCCTGGATGACCAAAACTAAAGTCTACGATTGTCGCAAGTACTAGCGATGCAAGTCTCAGGTTAAGACCATATGCACCTACCCTGAAGCGGACTCCCATAGACACGCAGACAAATACCAATGGGATTCTTCGGGGTCTATCCAGAGCGAAGCTGTTTTCCGTACCATCGATAAAACACAACCTCCTACCGCACTTGCATAAGTATCATATACTTAATATATGAGAACTATGCCGTTGTGCCCTCACAACACGCACAAGTGCAGTACTAGTCTATTCCGTATTATCGATGTCCAATCTCGATAATACTACGACTAGGGATATTTAATGATTAAACCTTTATGGATTGATACTGTCTCATATCATCTCAATCCGGAACTAATCATAGGGACTTTTACCATTTATATATCAAAGTAAATAAATTACAAAACGGTAAAAGGCAATTTCATTACTACATAGTTAATTTTGTACAATAATACAATATCATTTACAAATGTACAAAATAGTGACGCTATGGGTCATAATTGTCTAACAGAGATAATCCTGATAGCTAGACATATTTTCATCCTCAACGAATGCTTTCGCATCGAAACCTGAGAACCTTCAAAGTACTTGATACACTCAACTCCGATCCTCTAAATACGTGATCTGAATTAGACTCCTAGTGTGTGTGTGCCAAGGCTCTTTCGCAGTTTATTCCTTAAGTGATCTAACTCGATGATTTCGTTCGGAGAATCGGATCGGTGGGTCTAACCAAACTGGATGTCTCGATCACACTCTGTGATTACTTCGTCATACTCAACATGATATGGTCTTCTTCTTTTTTCTTGTCTCTTTCTTTTCATTCTTTTCAAAAAAAATTTTGACACATCTACCATTTAGGTAGCATTTCTCCTCATGGTGGTCCTAATACTCGCCCATGGGTAACTCACTTCACGCTTATCGGTTATAGGCGGTCTATTTTTCTTTTCTTTTCTCAGAGACTTTCTTTGTTCCCAACCATATCATATATCATAGCATAATAAACCAGGGTGGACATCCAGTCAAACGGTCATTCACCGATCCATCATCCATTCGGCTAGTCATTTTGCCAACCACTCAGGTTTCCACTGTTGAGATCCCGTAATCAAGTGCTCGCGAGTCCAGCTGAGATCAATCCATTCAGAATACCGGACAAGAGCACGTCTCGCACTTATCGTTTCTAAAACTTCTCCCTACAGCAAACAATGTCATCACCGGACATATGTCTAACTATCAAAGATTTGTCTCTCTCATTTTTTCTCTCTTCTTTTTTTTTTCTTTTTTTTTTCTTTCTTTTTCTTTTTTTTTTTCACTCATTCCACAGAATTCTTCCGTCATCTTCTGATAATGTGGGTTTCGCCCCTTGAGATCCATTCCCGAAACTCAAACTCATATGGGCCTCAGCCCTAGGACTCCTCCCCAAAACTAGCACCAATGTGGGCCTCAACACTCAGATTACTACCCGCCTCTGTCACCAACATGGGCCTCAGCCCTAGGATTATTACCCGAATCCGATATTGTGCTTTCGCTGTTTATGAATGGCTTGTCTTTGCCGCTTTCTCTTTTCTTCTTCAAAACATGTGAACACAAAACAAAACAAAACAAACACAAAAGGAATGCAAAATGGGTTACGTGTATGTATGCATACATGTGTTCTTATCCCGTCGGGTTAGGTCTTCCGCCAATTCCCTTGGTGACTGCTCGGTCTTTTCTTCCTCAAGTAAAGTACTATTTCAATATGTCCATGTCGATCAGCTCAGTGAACTCATTCTCCTCTAAATCTAACAGTCTCACTATCCTATTTCCCATTGCTGAATGGCTATCCTGTCTTTTCTGCCTGCTTATTCCAAATATTCACCGGGTTCGAAATATCGCTGAGTATCATAGTACCAAGGTTGAATACTTTTGTCAAATATACTTATGTTGCAGAGACTCAGGCAAGTTAATGAAATGAACGTCTTTATTATCATTAAGAAAAGTTTCGAACAAATAAACAAAATCAATGTCTCTATTAATGGATGCTGGATCACAATTGAATAAGATCTGGGAGACAAACATCTCCATAAATTGTAACTTTATTTTCCCTTGCTTTCTTATTTCCTTCGAACATCAATTTCTCCAGGTACAAGTTCCTCTTCCCAATCACTTCTCCCTTTTGAAACCTCCGTCTCATCACTGTCTGAGAAGTTTTCCCAAAGATCCTCCATCTGCTTTATTTCACTTTTACCACTGTTGCCCCGTATCCCCATGGAAGAAGTTTGGTAGTTGTGGGTTTGGAAGACAAGATTGTTGGGTAGGCCGAAGTCAATAATGTGGGTAGGTGGAGGTTTTCTGTGTATGTTGGCTTGTTCTTTTTCCGGGTTGGGTATTTTATGTGAGTCGATGAGGTCCTGGATCTCATGCCTAAGGCAAATGCAGCTATTAGTTTCATGGCCTCTTTGCTGGTGGTAGTGACGGTAAAGGTTTAGCTTAAGGTGGCGTGGTACAGGGTTTGGAAGTGGTCTGGGCTCTAGGGGAATTATGAGTCCTTGCCTTTCCAGCTCTTTAAACACCTCTAATAAAGGTCTACCAAGTTTGGAGAATCGTCTGTTTCTGATAGGGACGATCTCAGAAGGAGGGAGTTTGGTCTCCAAAGGTTCCCCGAAGGTCTTTCCATTCTGATTGTACATCTCTCTGTTATCGGCTATACATAGTGCGGTCAAACTGGCCACAACATTAGTCAGAACTTGCAATATCTCAATAATTCCTGTCACTTTGGTCTCCAATTCATCCAGGCGGGATCCCTCGTTGGCTGACTCACTCATGTTGGTTGATGGTCTTCTGACAAGTCTTCCCCCAACCTAACGGGTATCTATGATGGCTTTTTAGAACACAAGGGGTTAGCATGATGCGTGTATGCATGATTTGTTGGTAAAAATCTAGGTCCCAAGATCTAACAAGACATGAAAATCGTGCATGAATACACCAAAGAAGATAGCGGAATACTTACATTGGTTGGTTGAGTCGATTTGAAGACCATTGAAGCCAAAATGCTCACAGTTTTGGCACATGAACTGCAGCAGTCCACTCCCCACTGCCTTCTGTTTTTGAGCTGCGAAATGGAGCTCCTTTCATCGTCGGACGGATCTCGGCTCATGGTCGAACCTCCCTACCACCTTCGCAAGACTTGTAAGTGTGCTAGCACTTGATTTCTCACAATGAAAAATCACTCTTGGCTTCCCTTTGTTCACGCCCAAACTGGTTCAAAACCAGTGAAGAACAGCCACTGTTTTGGCGTGTGAGAGATGAGAGAGTTAGAGAGAAAAAAGTGTTAACTTTCCCTTAATTTCTTTGTTTCAAAAACGTGAGAAGAAAGAGAGAAGCAATGATGTGTTTTGTTAACCAAAAATGAATTTTTAGATAAAACCTCTTCAAAATCCGTGAAAAGCATTTCCCTCCAAAAATTCATCATCATCACACATTGAGAATAGAGACAATGTATCATCCCATAAAGGTGACTAGATACATCCATCATCTATTCGTGTCAAGTGATGAGATATCGCGATGTGATTTGCGGATACCATTCGTTTCAAAATACGAATGTGTCCGCAAACACTTTCGGGCTCGGTTTCGCTAATTCCGAATTAACGCATTTCCGTCGCGACGAGAATTAAATGATTACGCCTAGCGAATTCATTATTCACGTCGCTAACGAATTAATTCTAAATTAATTCGTTCGCCCGAATTAAAATCTAATTTTAATTCCGCGTCGAAATCTAATTTCGTTTAATATATCGAATATATTAATTTACCGATTAATTCCAAATTAATCGTTATCTCTCTTTAGACGATATTTTATCCTAGATAAAATATCTCCGTAATTAATCCCAGATTAATTTTCTCTCTCTTCTATATAATCCCAGATTATTCAAGAGTGCAAGTTGTGCGTCATCGGTGGATTATCGGGAAGCGACCCATGAGATCTCCAGATACGTTGGCAGTAAATACGGTCGTCGGAGTATCCGAATCACGTACGTACCAAGTACTACGTTCTACCGATTTACGAGACAAGGTCGACTCCTAGCAAAGCACCAAGTCTTCCCAATTCTCCGGACATATCCATTTAAGAATATCAAAGATCTGTATCAAGCGTAGTATACTAATGTATTGTGCATATCGGCCCAGTATCGGATAGTCACGTGCTAGGGCTGGGGCTGGATAAGTGTCTGCCCCGTCCGAAGTACATGTCGGATATCTGGTAACTAGTCTCTATAATCGGATATTCATGACCTAGTCATAATATCACGATTGGATGCGCATCACTTAAGAGCACTAATACCGTATCCTGCGTGACATCATCTCCACTATGACTGGAGTGATACTTCCGTCTTGACATCACACCCAATACACTACGACTCTCTGATAAACCCAGAAGTGGTGTACGCAGAACCGGTTAAAGTCTGTACCACCAAGACCAAAGTTTATCGATTATCGTAAGTATTAGCGATGTAAGTCTCAGGTTAAGACTATACACAACTACCTTGATTTCGGCCTCCCATAGACACATAGTCACAATACCAATGGGATTCCGAGGGGTCTATCCAGAGCGAAGCTGTTTCCCGTACCATCGGTGAAACACGACCTCCTATCGCACTTGCATAAGTATCCAACACTTATATATATGAGAACTATGACGTTGTGCCCTCACAATGCACACAAGTGCAATACTAGCCTATTCCGCATTATCGATGTCCAGTCTCGATAATACTCCGGCTAGGGATATTTAATGATTAATCCTTCGTGGACTGATACTGTCTCATATCATCTCAATCCAGGAACTAATCATATGGACCTCTCTTCATTTATATAAATATTTATAGTGATTTAATCACAAATGATTAGAGGCAATTTCCTTGTCACATAGTTAATTTGTACAACAACACCGTGATCTGTACAAATAGTGACGCTATGGGTCATATTTGTTGGATAATATGACCCATAGCGTCACTATTTGTACAGATCACGGTGTTGCTGTACAAATTAACTATGTGACAAGGAAATTGCACTCTCATCATTTGTGATTAGATCACCGTAGATGTATAAATGAAGAGAGGTCCATATGATTAGTTCCTGGATTGAGATGATATGAGACAGTATCAATCCCCGAAGGATTAATCATTAAATATCCCTAGCCGATGTATTATCGAGACCGGACATCGATAATGCGGATAGGCTAGTATTGCACTTGTGCGTGTTGTGAGGGCACAACGGCATAGTTCTCATATATATAAGTATTGGATACTTATGCAAGTGCGATAGGAGGTCGTGTTTCACCGATGGTACGGGAAACAGCTTCGCTCTGGATAGACCCCTCGGAATCCCATTGGTATTATGACTATGTGTCTATGGGAGGCCGAATCGAGGTAGGTGTGTATAGTCTTAACCTGAGACTTGCATCGCTAATACTTGCGATAATCGGTAAACTCTGGTCTTGGTGGTACAGGGCTTTAACCGGTTCTGGGTACACCGCTTCTGGTTTATCAGGGAGTCGTAGTGTATTGGGTGTGATGTCGAGACGGAAGTGTCACTTCAGTCATATTGGAGTAGATGTCACGCAGGATATGGTACTAGTGCTCTTGAGTGTTGCGCAACCAATCGGGATATTGTGACCAGGTCATGTATATCCGATTATAGAGACTATGTTACCAGACATCCGACATGTGTTTCGGACGGGGCAGACACTTATCCAGCCCCAGCCCTAGCACGTGATTATCCGATACTGGGCCGATATACACAATACTACGGTATACTACGCTTGATACAGATCTATATATTCCTGTAAGAATGTTTCTGGAGAATTGGGTAGGCATGGCGTTTTGCTAGAAGCTAACCTTGTCTTGTAAATCGGTATAAACGTAGTACGAGGTACTTACGTGTTCGGATAGTCCGACGACCGTATTTACTGCCAACATATCCGGAGATCTCATGGGTCGGTTCCCGAAGATTCACCGATGACGTATTACTCGCACTTAGATTAATCTGGGATTAAATAGAAGAGAGAGATAGAATTAATCTGGGATTAATTCGATGAGAGAGAAAATTAATCTGGGATTAATTACGGAGATATTTTATCTCGGATAAAATATTAGTTAAAGAGAGAGAACGATTAATTTGGAATTAATCGATAAAATTAATATATTCGATATATTAATCGAAATTGGATTTCGACGCGGAATTAAAATTAGATTTTAATTCGGGCGAACGAATTAATTTAGAATTAATTCGTTAGCGACGTGAATAGTGAATTCGCTAGGCGTAATCATTTAATTACGACGCGACGGAAAAATTCGTTAATTTGGAATTAGCGAACCCGAGCCCGAGAGTGATTGCGAGCGCATTCGCATTTCGAATTCGAACGCGGCACGCAAGTCACATCAAGCGTCAAATCGTTAGTCGCGTCAATCGTCAAATCAATTGTCACTTTGAGTGATGTGATATGACATGTTGTCACTTTATTAAAGTGACATGATGTGAATATAGGGACTTGTGTATATATATATTTTATTCATTTACTTGGTAAATGGAATAAAGATATAAGTATATATAAATCATTTTCTCTCTCTTGGACTTTGTGTGGTTCACGGTTTTGGCAAAAAATTAATAGCCAATCACGTGACTCTATTTTGCTTTTGGTTGTTCACGTTTTTGGTCTTATTTTGTGACAAGATTTGGTGACCCACTTAGTCTTTTTTTTGGTCTTCACGTTTTAGAAAAAAAAAAAATGGAGCCAAAACTTTCTCTCTTCTTCACGGTCTTGGACCGTTCTTCTTCTTCTTCTTGTTGTTGCGTTTTCTGCCGAAAATGGAGAAGCAAGATTTGATTTTGTTTCATAAACTTAGTGCTAGCACACTCTAGGAGTGATACAAAGGTGATAGGGAAGTGAGTTTGTGAGCATGGAAGCTTGAAGCTTTGAGCTTCAATGGATCTTGCATGGCCGAATCTTGGACGCACAAAGATGATCAAAACCGAGCAACCCCTGCAGTTTTTGGAGACAAAACCGAGCATGATAGAGCACCAAAAACGCACCTTTGTTCTTCTTTCATCAAAACCGAAAATCAAAGTGAGTATATTCCGCACCTCCTTTGATGTGTTCATATGTGGTTTTTATGCATGTTTTGTGATCTTTGGGACATGATTGAACTCCAACAATATTATCCAACAATCTCCCACTTGGCACATAGCCAGTCACTCGAGTGTCTAACACCCGAACTATGTACAATTCGGTCAAATTGCTGAGTAAAGGTTTTCGTCAGCGGATTTGCTTAATTATCGTCTGACGCGATTTACACGATAATCACATCGCCACGATGTATGATCCGAACGAATCAGATGATATAGAAGTATATATCTGGATCGTCGATGAGACCTTTAATTCTTTAGCCTGTGCTGACGCCTAACTCAGCTGCTTAAAAGAACTATATCTAATCTAATTAGATTTATTTTCGATCCAAATGGCTTCTGTTGCTGCCTCAGCTGCAGCAATAATCCACATTTGTTGTTTATTCGGCAACAGTTATCTTGCTCGGAAGATTTCCAGCTCACTGTCCCGTTATTCAAACTTTATAGTACCGTAGTATTTAACTGTTTGGAAACTTATAGCAGTGATCCCAGTCACTTCAAGTTCTCATTTTCCATAGATTAAGATAGCATCTTTAGTTCTCTAAGATACTAACAGATGTTCTTAATTTCAATCCAGTGACTATCACTTGGATTGACCTGATCGTGACTCCATATGCTCGAAGCGTATGAGACACCCTATCAAGTACATTTTAAATGTACATTTCCAGAGAGTGTTAACAAACTCCAAATCTATCCCAGTAGATCCTTATTCCTTGAATAAAGGTTGTTACTCCCCAGAATTCTACGGAGAATTTCTATTGAAAGAATATCTATGAAAGCCAAGCTTGCACCAATTGTTATATGGGAATTTCATTGTCAGTGCCCTCTCCCACTAACCTCCTTATATACACAAGAATTATTTCGTTTTGATTCAAATCATAAATCATTATGATTATAAAAACGACAGTTCCAAGAACCTTATGCTTGCTTCAATCCAAACATGGATCGAATAACCTGCAAACCTTGTTTGTCGGTTATACAAAATTGTCAGGATGTTGAAAGCATCCTCCAAAAGGTTTCCTTTTCAGGAAAGCGATTTTGATCTGCAACTGACACATTTCATAAATGAAATATGCAGTTATCAACAAGCATCTTCAAAATGTATTTACCATGGCAACAGGTAAAAGGTTGAACCGTTATTAACACAATGTTGATAACGATACCTTTCAATCAAAAGTCCAGCTTTGTACGTTGGTATGTTGCCTTCCATGTATGTCTTCCTTGAAGACGTTTAATGTACCATAGGCACAATGCCTTGTGGTACAACAACTAGTATCCAAAATAGTTGTTAAACATGGAATCCATTCCAGACTCATGGCACTTTGCCATAATAGGGAGTCGATACCTTGTATCACTACCTCATACGTAATCAGTTGGTGTACCTTAAAAGATTAACATCTTTATGAGGTGAGATCAGAAACCCATACCCCAGGTTGTTTTCTGACTCTCTCTGATCTACGCGGTTTCTTGTGTATTTGAAGATTAATGGTATAGATTCATCATTGATGAACTATTTGTGTTCCATTACGGACCTTGTGCCTTGAACAGTATTACTCCGAATTTCATCGAGTATCACTATCCTCCCACTGACCACTGCATATCGGTATTCCTCTTAGGAAAACCGCATGGTGAGCAACAATTACATTGTTCTCATATGAGATTTGTAAGTACTATACTTATGGTTTCCCTTAGGATAACCTATATTGGCACTTATCCAATTTGGGTTCTTAGTTTGGTATCATCAAAACGTTATGCCTGGCATACCCAAATTATCAGGAATGCGAAACCCCGTTTCTTTCCTGTTTCATATCCTATATGACATCTGTCAAACAGATTTATATGGAACCTTATTCTAAATAAGTTTTGCACTGTTAATACATATCTGTTTGAAGGAGATAGTAGCTCAGAGCGACTCGTGATAAACCTTATCATGTCCAACAAAATTCGGTTTTAGTTCGGACACACCGTCTAACTGACGTGTCTCGGGAGGAGTCCTCATATGAAAGAATACCATACTCTTTCATGTATGTATGAAACTTACTGCTTAAGTATTTTCCATTATGGTCTTACCATTGCGGAATAATACTATAGCCGATCTGTTTTTCTATTTCGTGTCGAAACTTCAAAAGTTTCCGATCTGTGTTCTTCAAAAGAAACACATAACCATAACGTGATGCTACATCCGTCAAAGTCACGAAATATTCATGTTCACATCTAGTCTAGCTAGATATGAGCCCACTTACTCTACTATGAATAGGGCTAACAGATCGGTGGCACTTTTACTATTACCAAGTAAATAGTATTTTAGGTACTTTACCTAATAAACTAGATTTGCAGACTTTATTTGAATAGTCAAATCAGTCCTAGTACCCACTCTTCAAAAGTGTGGATATACGAGTCTCGTTTAATTGTGTCCCAGACAAAAATGCCACAAATAAGTCTCTATTGATCAAATCAATTTGAGCTATTTATTTGTCATTTTATATGTTTGAGATTTTATTATATTCAAAATATAAATTCTGTTATTCACATTTAATGTGTTTATCTCAGTATCATCTTTATATAATAAAACACTTTAGTGTTCTAGAATATAAAGGTTTATCCGCAACGGATTAAACACTGATATAGAGATAATGTCTCTAGTCAAACTAGTTACATTATAACAGTTCCTAATTTAAGTACATACCCAAAGGGTAGTTCATAAACTTAGGTATCTATGGTCGAAACAGCGACTTTCGTCCCGTTTCCGATTTACAGAGAGATCTCGGCTTGAAGTCAGTATCCAGCTCACATAGCGGATTCTGAACATCAATACTATATTTTATGTACCACACTAAGTATTTAAAATCTAATTTCAATACTAGCTGTGAACATAACTAAGACAAACATTTTTAAAGTTAGAGCCTCGCCCTTTCTTTAATTCCTTCGTGTCTTCCATATCCAAATGGTAGTCACTTTGGGATATGTCAATTATCCTTTTCAATATTTTAGGAACCTTAGGCCAAGCCTTGGTTTTTTAGAATATTGAAAGGAATGTGCACCTAGTGCTACATGCCCAATTGCAAACTTTGACTTTACATGAATAGTCAATTAATTCTCCAAGAATTATAAATTGCAATTTAATACTTCTTAAATCCAAAATTAGATTTATGACAAGTATATTAAATTAAGCATTAAAGTCATCATCACAAAAATCTTCCAAAGATTTTATGCTCAACTTATCTTGCTTAATTTTGGGCTTAAGGTATAATGAGTTATTTTATCAAATAAAGTAACCTATTATTTTTCCCAATTTGAAAATTAAATCATTTAAAATATTTTAATCCCAGATTATATTTTAAATATCCAACTTTTCAATTCTTTCTTGATTTCAATAGTCCAACTATTTAATCAATTTTAATAGGTACTATTATTATAATGATACAAAATCCAATTATTTAATCAATTTTAATAAGGTACATTTATTATAATGATTACAATATCCATTATTTAATCAATTTTATAAGGTACATTTATATAATGATTACAATAACCCAATTATTTAATCAACCATAATTTTAATATTGATTACTATAATCTAATTATAAAATCAACTATCATTTAATTCAATTATATTGATACTATAATCCAATTATAAAATCAACTATATATTGAATGAGTTTTTATATAGTCCAACTATATATAAATATTAAAACAACATAAAATATTAGTCCAACTAATACTTTTAATAAATATGACGTGTGATATTTGTTTGAGCGCGTTTATGGCAAGTAATTGAACGAATGTTGCAAATTCAATACTTGCCTCCCACTATTTTTCGTCGAGCCTCTAACCCTCTGTCGAGCACTCGGGAAACCGTGTTTCCTAGTGGGCTAGGATCCCGTTAAATATCACACAATCTTGACTTTGGCCAACAAATTGTATGATAATTAACTAGGTAGATCTCGAAGATCAATTGGATGTTATCCAACTCCTAGATCCAGTAGGTGGACATCCAAGTCCCAAACATATATCTTATATATGTCTATACATCGAATGTATACCCTAACCTTTTTCCTCTGAATCAACTAGGCCTGGCTTTGGCACAACAACCTAGTGATCCCAGTCAAGCGCGAACCCATTGACATGGAAGCTTCGTAATCAATGTCAATGGACAAGAAGTGGTCTTGACTTTGGCCAACAAACCACAACTTGGACACGACACCGATATGGAACAAAGCCTCGTAATTCAAGCACATCTTTGACGGACAAGGGCTTGACTTTGGCCAACAACCCCTGCCATGTTGGATAATATGACCCATAGCGTCACTATTTGCACAGATCATTGTGTTGTTGTAGCAAATTAACTATGTGACAAGGAAATTGCACTCTCATCATTTGTGATTAGATCACCTTAGATATACAAATGAAGAGAGGTCCCTATGATTAGTTCCTGGACTGAGAATGATATGAGACAGTATCAGTCCCCGAAGGATTAATCATTAAATATCCCTAGCCGGAGTATTATCGAACTGGACATCGATAATGCGGAATAGGCTAGTATTGCACTTGTGTGCGTTGTGAGGGCACAACGGCATAGTTCTCATATATATAAGTATTGGATACTTATGCAAGTGCGATAGGAGGTCGTGTTTCACCGATGGTACGGGAAATAGCTTCGCTCTGGATAGACCCTCGGAATCCCATTGGTATTATGAAATGCGTTGTTAGGGAGGCCGAAATCAAGGTAGGTGTGTATAGTTTCTTAACCTGAGACTTACATCGCTAATGCTTACGAAAATTGATTATACTTTTAGTTGAGGTCGTCTAGGACTCTAACCGTTTTGTTGTCGCAATGCCCGGTATATTGAGAATCCGTAGTGTATTGGGATGTGGATGTCAAGAGGAAGTATCACTCCAGTCATAGTGGAAAGATGATGTCACGCAGGATACGATATTCAGTGCTCTAAGTGCTGCGCGGCCATCGGGATATTATGCAAGGTCCTGTATATCCGATTATAGCGACTAGTTACCAGACCATTGACATGTGCTTCGTACGGGGCAGACACTTATCCAGCCCCAGGCTTGTAGGGGTTTTTAGGGGGTGAATCCGGTAACGCAGCGGAAGCGGCGGAAGATCGAATCTTCCGATTTCAAAACTTTTTCTCGGATTAATTAAATAAACATATTTATTTAATTATCCAATAATCAAATTATGAAATAAAATTCAAATAAATCATATTTAAGTGAATTTACCAAATTGCCCTTATATTGGTATTTTGTCCATTTTAGTCCGAAATTGATCTAATCAATTTTGAATGATTCTAAATCATTTCTAAGATGAACTTAGCATGTTCAAAACATCAAAACACCAAAAGCACCAAAAATCCAAATTTCTAATCCTTGGCCGAATGCTCCCAATAGGGTGCCATTTGTGCACTTTGTCATTTCATGCTTCAAAACACATCAAGATGTAATCCAATCAACATGAAACTTTATATGCATCATATACACATCCAAATACACAACATATATGAAAACCCCCAAATTTGGAATTGGTCATGAACCCTAATTTTTCAATTTCTTCAAATTGGACAAATTAGACCAAATTGGTTAAATCAATACTTCAATCATGTTTCTTCCATCCAATCAAGTCTCAACACAATGAAACAACTAAGAACAATCTAGGTCATTAAGAGTGGGTCACAACTCTAGATGGCAACAGGTTCCAAAACCTTAAAAGAATGCTTATTACTACACTAGTCATAAACTTCCCTCATCATACATGCATCTCACCTTCATCAAACTTTTATCATCAAAGTACAAAGAATAAAGAATAGAAAAACTCAAGAACATCAAAGATGTTGCCCACAACAAGAGGAACAAATACTCTCTAATGGAAGGTTGGAAATACTTACTAAATTCCAAGCTTTTCCTTGTTTTTCTTTTCTTTTCTCTCTACCTTCTTTGCTTTGTTTTAATGGAGTTTTGATAAAGTGAAAAGGTTAATGAACCCTAAAATAAATGAAACAATATACCTCCTCCAAAAGAAGCCTTGGCCGAAATTGGTGGAGAAGAAAATATACAAAATATCATTGATATTTCATTTCATTTACTTTTGCTTATCAACTTGAAAACTTTAATCTAAACAATTAATGAATAAATAAAGTCAACAATTGCAACTCAAAAATATAACCATTATATTATTAAGGGTATGGCCGAATTGATACAAAATAAAGGAAAAAATATATTTCAATTTTAACAATTAACAAATATCCAAGAAGTCAAATTCAATTTGACAACCTTTTCCTTTAATGTAAAGTCAAACATTACACTTATAATCATTTCCTAACTTTATCATTTGGTGAGATATTTATATTTTAATTATATTAATCATTTAACAATTAAATAATTAATAATAATTAAAATAAAATATATCAAATATATGTATTATATTTACTTTAAATATCTCAAATACATATATTAATGATATATGTCAAATACCTTTATTTGACTATTTATTAATGTGTATTTAATAACATCATATATTAAATACAAATACACATTAATTAGGAAATGACGGTTCGGCCCGTTCGCATGTATTTTTTTCGTTTAACGTTTAAACGATTTATAAATAATCATCATTATTCATAAAAGTTGCCCTAGTGCTCTACGAGTATGTTTCATTATTGAGACTCTCTAGATTCAGGTATATCCGTCACGAAATCCAATTTCATGTGCATAATCTATCCACCCGTAGATTATGACGATCACGGATAAACTAGCTGAATCATACAGGTCGAGGTCATTGCATACGTATAATCCCTCCGTCACAGGTATCCAGATAATCCCAGAGATATAGATGTAAACGTCAAATCTCTATAGGTATTATCTCGTCGACGTATCTATTAGCAATCTCTAAATAACACTCGGAACTTACTTCCGATGTATACTGTGGCCACAGATTTAACAGACTGCTAATATATATGGACTACCTATGCTCTGTACACAGAACTGACGGATCCTATCTTGACACACACAGGATATCCTGAGGATCGATCCACACCCAACGAACAGGCGGAGGTCTGATCTAAATAGATCGGTGACGTGACTGCCATCTAAGTGTGGAGGATGTCTCATACATCCACAGTGGTGTCTCAAGTCGAAGGACCACTATGCTACTCAACCCGAGAAGATTCTTATTGACGTTGGCGTACCATCCATTAAGAATCTTCGGTGAGCCGTTCAGTGTTTATCCACTATAAACACCTACACGTCTATACGAGTCTCCCTAGACTCATGGTTCATTGGGATAAACCATCGGACCAAGTCTCGATATACGACATGTACTGGTCTCAACGGATTTGACTAACCGACCCGTGTTAGCAAATCTTGACCAGGAACTATGTTTGATAATATATATCTATAGCAGTGACACTTCCCAATGTCAATTACAAACTAACTTTGTAACTGTGTACTGCATTATATATATTATCGGGCCTTTGTCTAATATATACATATCACTAAACCACATTTAGTTTCAATCTAATCGTAATCAGATCGAATACGTATATAAGAACAAGAGGTGCAACCATAAATAAGTAATATTATGGAATAAGGGGATGTTCGTATTCATGAATCAGACATAAATACGGTCCGGATTGGCGCTCTGAGCACCAACCCCAACAATTTCTCCCACTTGCTCTAGTGCCAATCCACGGTATCATATACACGTCTCAATGTGCATCGTATGCACATGGTCCTCAAAAGCTCACCCAGTACTTAAGAGGTAGGCAACAAAAACAAGTCCGCTATGACATATTGAGTTTGTCAAACAAACTCCATCGTTTCCCATAGTCAGCATCATTCATATTTTGTAGAATCTAATAGATTATACATTAATATGACTCTGATGCTACATCAGTATTGTGCTACAGCTACTGAGTTGTCCAAGTATTTAAGGATCAAATCCAAAATACTATGAAGACAACCGCAAGCACAATAACAATTCAAAAACTTCTAATTTAAAAGGTCACTATGCAACTTCATAAGTCAATACTTCAAAAGTTGCATTTGATTCCACTAAATAGTAGAATCCTTCGTGACACTCCCACTGCATCTTTTGACTCTTTATGACGTAGACTGTCTAACGTCATAATTAGTCTCAAAACTAATATGACCCTAATGGTTGCAGACTATATTCTCCATGAATTAGAAACTCGTTCTTAATATCTCAAAGATCACAAAGAACGTGTTTCAAGATCCATCATATGGTCTATAGGATGTCAAAATAACTCGTAACAATTACGATTAAATCGACATCGATAATCGCACATAATAAAGTATTCACTATGTCATCATCAAATGATACATAATATTGTTTAGACATTCTAATCAATATCTCTTTCGAAAAAGGAATCATCCTTTACGAAAGATGAATACTATGTATAAGACATACAATAACTGTCGAACAGTTATACTAACTGTCATACAGATAGCCTTGTTATGTCCTTCATTAGATCATATCTAATGTACGACTAATAGGAGTATCTCACAAGTCTCTAGTTTATATCATATATAAAACTTTATATCAAATATAACAGAGACTACTCCCACTGCTTTCACGGAGTAAAGAAGACTTAGGTAATCTTTTACCTCACAAACATCTCATTATTACTATAATAATGATAATGTCGTTAGATATATAACACTAGAAAGTAATATGTACGCTCCCACTAACCCTTCTAATCACATATGTATTCTCTATACTTTGACAAGATCAGACAATCTGACGATATCAAAAATAGAGAACACATATTTCTGGAAGACTTATCCGAGTCTACAATAGGCTCTATAAGCTAGCACACTAAACTGCGATCTCAGCAGAACACAAACTCTAGGGCCATTTCAGAATGAACTCTTCAAACAAGGAAATCACAACTGATCTCTTATCTGAATAAGTCATCCAAAAACGCCACTTTGCATTCTTTAGCTAAAATATACAGTTTATTATCAACATTAACCAATATATCTTTAATTGTTCAATTAGTGTGACTAGAGATAAGTTTTCTCAGAATCTACAATAGATTGCTGAGTATAACTTTTCTCACTGTCATACTATAAAGGTCAAACCTTTAATAAGCTCACATGCTTCCGTTGTGCAAACAATTAGCACATATCATGAACTAATTCATAATGAAAGCGTAATCAAGTTCAAAACTTGATCGTAGTAAGCTATGAACAATCTTAGATCTAAGGTTCAATGGTGAACTTCCAGAATCGATATCAAATATCGCTTCCATTAAAAGTCATAGGATAATTTTTCTTCAATAAGAAAACAACGGAACCATTAAGTATCAAATACTCGTGAATGATTCTGTTATCCTATTGGACTTGTACGGAAGATGTATAAGGGTTGTTTCATCTTATTAATTACGTAGTTCCATTTATAATTTATCATTCTCACATTTGACTTCAATAAGTCAAGTCTTTTCTACAATAGTTAACATCTGATGTTACACACCAAGTAATAAAACGATTTTATTACTTAGAATCGTAGGAAAGATATTCTATTAAATAGAATACAATATTCTATTAAACAGAATAAACGATAAACTTTTACTTATACCTCCGAGGTGTAAGTAATTTCCATTATATAACTATTATATAAAAGAAAGATTGAAATCTCAAACTTTTCAAGATTCAAATTTTCTACCTATACATATCATATATGCAACTGTAGAAAATAATGGAACATTAATTAAAGAGATGAATTAGTGTTACTGGAGTATAACCCCAAGAGTATTGAAACTAATTCGGTAACATTCAATATCAAACGAATCAAATCATATAAGATTCGACTGCTCCCACTACTCAATTCCATCAAGATGGAATCGTGGAAGAACAATATTGAATATGAATCATATTCACTAAATAACCTTAGAACTAATTGCTTTAAATTCATACGTTTGATCGTATCAAAGATCTTTGAACAGTTCAAAGACATGTTATGAATTTTGAGGATAGAATTCTCTAAAACCTTAGATTGAATATATTTGAACAAGTCAAAAATGTTCAATCTACGTTTCATCAGAACGGATTGAAAGTACTTGATACTTTCAAGACTTTCAATATGTGTTCCTTCAGAAACACGTAACTAAGTTATGACAATTCATCAACTAAGTTACGAAATAAAGAAAAAACCTTAAGCAATTATTATTTATAAAACTACATACATCCAATGTATCAGTTAAATAAATTTGGTGGTCCAATGACAATCATTGGTTAAACGAGATCTTAATCACTTTCCTGAATACAATATTCATTAAATGGATAAGGATGTGTGGTGTGATCTAGTATCAAACCATCATTTACCATACGGAATAAGCATCCAATGCTTAAGTGATTAAATTCATAAAGCACCGTTCTAAATTATTTACTTTACCGAATAATTTTTCTTAATGTTTATCTCTACGTCAATGACACTACTAGTTATTATAAAATATGTAACAATTGTTTATAAAGAACAAGTGACTATCCAATAGTCGCAAGTTCCGATATCAAATATCAAAACAATCGTTAACCAATATTTCAAATAACTAGACGGGAGATCTGGTATCCAATACCTATAGTTGTAGTATTGTGAAAATCGATATTTTCTATACACAAATATACGCATCTCCTTTCTTTAGCTTTACTATTTGCATTCAACTATTCACAACAATTGTAAATAACTGATTAGCAAATTGTGTCAGACACATTACCTCTAAAGGTAATTAAAGCTTAGAAACGTCATTACTAGATAAACAAATACCTAATAGGGCTTTCTAAATGCCAGTCAAGAATCTCGAGACATGAACTAATTCAAGTCAATTCTTACTGCATAAGAAACTATTGTCTCTAAAGTATTATATCCTAAAGGGGATATCTATCTAGATTATCTATATGACTTAGAAACTAAGTCATTAACCATCTTTATTTTTAAGAAAATCGGAACAACAGTTCCCGATGGTTTAGACTAATCTAATAATATCCTAGTCTAGTAGTATCTAGAACCTATTCTAGAATAACTGCAACCAAGAGTCTAGTCAGATAACATATCATAATATGTGTGCAGTAAATAAAAGTTTAATTCTATATAAACAATAGAATAAGGAAACAAACAAGCGGCAATTTCCATAATAACATACACTGCCTAAGTTATGGAATATTTTAAACTTAGCAGTGCCTCCCATTTTTTACGTAATGCCGTAATCCCCAACGGAAAGACGAGAATTCAATAATTAAATCGAATTCCATAATGGGAAGAGGACCCCATGAATATATTTCGACTCACAGCAGAGGCACGGTCTCGCCGACGTATATTCACAGGTAGACAACTAATTGTCAATCACTCACTAGTGACTCCGAGGTTCCGGTCCTGGCCGTTTCTCGTTGTCGCTGCGAAGGCAGGCCCACAAGGAGACGTACCAAGGTTAAACTTGTCAATGATAAACTCAAGTTACTTGCGTAACCCTGACAGCTAGGGCACGTTCAGGATTCCGCTTTCGCTTGAATTTATCTAGTATCTAATATACATTCGGCATAAATAAATTTCTATCAGCTACATCCTCACAGCAGAGGCACGGTCTCGGATGTAGTCAACGAAAAGATATTTATAAACCGTATTGACAAGACGGACCAAGAAACAAGTATTCCAAATACTAGTTACTTTAAAACCTTATTAAGCGGGGATATTCCATTAAGTGTCATACACCCTAAATCTAATCAAATTAGATTATAACATGCATGTATAAAGTCAAGAAAACATGATTAAACATTGAATAAAACAAGCTAATCATTTATGGAGGCCTAGAATCAGACTCGCTCTGATACCATTTTGTAGGGGTTTTTAGGGGGGAATCCGGTAACGCAGCGGAAGCGGCGGAAGATCGAATCTTCCGATTTCAAAACTTTTTCTCGGATTAATTAAATAAACATATTTATTTAATTATCCAATAATCAAATTATGAAATAAAATTCAAATAAATCATATTTAAGTGAATTTACCAAATGCCCTTATATTGGTATTTTGTCCATTTTAGTCCGAAATTGATCTAATCAATTTTGAATGATTCTAAATCATTTCTAAGATGAACTTAGCATGTTCAAAACATCAAAACACCAAAAGCACCAAAAATCCCAAATTTCTAATCCTTGGCCGAATGCTCCCAATAGGGTGCCATTTGTGCACTTTGTCATTTCATGCTTCAAAACACATCAAGATGTAATCCAATCAACATGAAACTTTATATGCATCATATACACATCCAAATACACAACATATATGAAACCCCCCAAATTTGGAATTGGTCATGAACCCTAATTTTTCAATTTCTTCAAATTGGACAAATTAGACCAAATTGGTTAAATCAATACTTCAATCATGTTTCTTCCATCCAATCAAGTCTCAACACAATGAAACAACTATAGAACAATTCTAGGTCATTTAAGAGTGGGTCAACAACTCTAGAATAGCAACAAGGTTCTAAAACCTTAAAAGAATGCTTATTACTACACTAGTAATAAACTTCCATCATCATACATGCATATCACCTTCATCAAACTTTTATCCATCAAAAAGTACAAAGAATAAAGAATAGAAAAACTCAAGAACATCACAGATGTTGCCCACAACAAGAGGAACAAATTACTCTCTAATGGAAGGTTGGAAATACTTACTAAATCCAAGCTTTTCCTTGTTTTTCTTTCTTTCTCTCTACCTTCTTGCTTTGTTTTAATGGAGTTTTGATTAAAGTGAAAAGGTTAATGAAACCCTAAATGAAATGAAAACAATATATACTCCTCCAAAAGAAGCCTTGGCCGAAATTGGTGGAGAAAATATACAAAAAATATGATATTTTATTTCATTTCATTTTGCTTATCAACTTGCAAATAATCATCAAACAATTAATGAATAAATAAAGTCAACAATTGCAACTCAAAAATATAACCATTATATTTAATTAAGGGTCATGGCCGAATTTGATACAAAATAAAGGAAAAAAGATATTTCAATTTTAACAATTAAAACAAATATCCAAGAAGTCAAATTCAATTTGACAACCTTTTCCTTTAATGTAAAGTCAAACATTTACACTATAATCATTTCCTAACTTTATCATTTGGTGATATATTTATATTTTAATTATATTAATCATTTAACAATTAAATAATTAAATAATTAATTAAATAAAATATCTCAAATATATGTATTATATTTACTTTAAATATCTCAAATACATATATTAATGATATATGTCAAATACCTTTATTTGACTATTTATTAATGTGTATTTAATAATATCATATATTAAATACAAATACACATTAATTAGGAAATGACGGTTCGGCCCGTTCGCATGTATTTTTCGTTTAACGTTTAAACGATTTATAAATAATCATCATTATTCATAAAAGTTGCCCTAGTGCTCTACGAGTATGTTTCATTATTGAGACTCTCTAGATTCAGGTATATCCGTCACGAAATCCAATTTCATGTCCATAATCTATCCACCCGTAGATTATGACGATCACGGATAAACTAGCTGAATCATACAGGTCGAGGTCATTGCATACGTATAATCCCTCCGTCACAGGTATCCAGATAATCCCAGAGATATAGATGTAAACGTCAAATCTCTATAGGTATTATCTCGTCGACGTATCTATTAGCAATCTCTAAATAACACTCGGAACTTACTTCCGATGTATACTGTGGCCACAGATTTAACAGACTGCTAATAATATATGGACTACCTATGCTCTGTACACAGAACTGACGGATCCTATCTTGACACACACAGGATATCCTGAGGATCGATCCACACCCAACGAACAGGCGGAGGTCTGATCTAAATAGATCGGTGACGTGACTGCCATCTAAGTGTGGAGGATGTCTCATACATCCACAGTGGTGTCTCAAGTCGAAGGACCACTATGCTACTCAACCCGAGAAGATTCTTATTGACGTTGGCGTACCATCCATTAAGAATCTTCGGTGAGCCGTTCAGTGTTTATACACTATAAACACCTACACGTCTATACGAGTCTCCCTAGACTCATGGTTCATTGGGATAAACCATCGGACCAAGTCTCGATATACGACATGTACTGGTCTCAACGGATTTGACTAACCGACCCGTGTTAGTGAATCTTGACCAGGAACTTTATTTGATAATATATATCTATAGCAATGACACTTCCCAATGTCAATTACAAACTAACTTTGTAACTGTGTATTGCATTATATATTATCGGGCCTTTGTCTAATATATACATATCACTAAACCACATTTAGTTTCAATCTAATCGTAATCAGATCGAATACGTATATAAAACAAGAGGTGCAACCATAAGTAAGTAATATTATGGAATAAGGGGATGTTCGTATTCATGAATCAGACATAAATACGGTCCGGATTGGCGCTCTGAGCACCACCCCCAACAGGCCTGGCCACTTGACTATCAGATACTGGGACGATATACACCATACAATCGTTATACTACGCTTGATACAGATCTTAATATTCTTAGATGGATATGTCCGGAGAATGGTTAGACTATGGTGCTTTGCTAGGAGTCGACCTTTGCTCGTAAATGGTACAAACGTAGTACTTGGTACGTACGTGATTCGGATTACTCCGACGACCGTTTTTATTTACTGCCAATTATCCGGAGATCTCAGGGTCGCTCCCCGATAATCCACCGATGACGCCCACAACTCACACTCTTGAATAATCTGGGATTTATATGAAGAGAGAGAAAATTAATCTAGGATTAATTACGGGTATTTATCTTAGGATAAAAATATCATCTAGAGAGAGAGATAATGATTAATTGGAATTAATCGGTAAATTAATATATTGAATATATAATCGAAATTAGATTCGACGCGGAATTAAATTAGATTTTAAAATTCGGCGAACGCATTAATTTAGAATTATTCGTAGCGATTGAATAGTGAATTCGCTAGGGTAATCATCTAATTACGACGCGACGGAAAAATCGTTAATTTGGAATTAGCGAACCCGATCTCGAGTGTGATTGCGAGCGCATTCGTATTTCGAATTCGAGTGCGGCGTCGCAAGTCGCATCAAGCGTCAACTCATTCGTCACATCAAGCGTCAAATCAAATGTCACTTTGAGTGATGTGATTGATTGATGTGATTGATTGAATGAGAGATGTGACTAGATGTAGTTAGGGGAGTGGTTGGAATGTTTGGTAAATGAATTGATTTTAGAAATCAATTAAATGATTTTCACCATTTGACTTTTGGAAAATTAACTTGTAAATCATTATATATTTTGGAACATATATAAAACCAACATTTACACTTTTCAAAACAATCTATCACATTTTTCTCTTCTCTCCACACTCTCTCACATTCACGCCCAAAAGGGGCTGTTTTCTCTCTTCTGCACAGCTCAAAAACGTGAGCTTTAGGGAAGCAAGAGTTGGGTTTTCATGGTGAGAAATCCAAGTGCTAGCACACTACGAGTCTTGCGAAGGTGGTAGGGAGGTTCGACCATGAGCCGGGATCCGTCCGACGAAGCTAGGAGCTCCGTTTCGCATCTCAAATTTCTGTTTTTGGAGACAGTGGACTGCTGCAGTTCATGCGCCTTGGCAGTGCGTTTTTGGCCTTCGTTCGTCTCCAAATCGACTCAACCGATCGATGTGAGTATTCCGCTACCTCCGTTGGTGTATTCACGCATGTTTTCATGACTTGTATGATCTTGGGACCTAGATTTAAACCAACAATGGCATCAAGAGCCTAGGTCTGTTGGAAATCTAATAACCATGTCCCAAGATCAAAAACCAAGCAAGATATATATATGAATGAACCAAAAGGAAGTAATGGCGGAAACAATACTCACAAAGCCAAATGTGGATGCAATAGATGAAGCAAAAATCCTCCTTTGTGCAGTGAAGATTTCGGCCAAGTAGTGAAGAGAAGCTCCAAGCTTGAATTTGATCCTTCCAAGCTCTAAGATGAGTTTCCCATATCAC
>SKCR01032655.1:0-32810 GCA_019454045.1 Zanthoxylum bungeanum | reverse complement strand
TCCCAATGATCAGGATGTCGTCAACATAGAGAATTAAAATTACCACCCTACTCCCACTGGCCTTCTTATACACACAGGATTCTTCCAAATTCTTGAGAAAACCAGACAATTTGGTTATCTTGTCGAATCAAAGATTCCAACTTCGTGGAGCCTATTTAAGTCCATAAATGGACTTCTTCAGCTTGCATACCATGCCCGAGTTCTCACTGGATGTATAACCCTCTGGCTGTTCCATACAGATTTCTTTATCAAGAAATCCATTTAGAAAAGCCGTTTTGACATCTATTTTCCAAATCTCGTAATCATGGTAAGCGGCAATAGACAACAAAATCTTTATAGACTTTAGCATTGCAACTGACGAAAAAGTTTCATCGTAGTTGACACCAGGTCGCTACGAGTAACCTTTAGCTACCAGTCGGCCTTAAAGGTTTCAACCTTTCTATCAGGCCAACGCTTCCTTTTATAAATCCATTTACAACTGATAGAAACAATTCCTTCAGGAAGCGGAACCAAGTTCCAAACTTGATTCTCATGCATTGAGTCTAACTCGGATTTCATGGCGTCTTGCCACTTCATGGAGTCGATGTCCAACATCAATTCTATATAAGTAAAAGGGTCAGTCTCTTCAACTAAGAGAATATCGAGAATCTTTTCTTGTATCAAATACAAGCGTTCAGGAGGTCTAGATACCCTTTGTGACCTACGGAGTGTGTGTGTTGAAGTTTCTTCATCTTCTTGAACTTCATGTTCCTCCATTGGTTCGTTGGTCTCAGGTTGTACTTCATCAAGTTCAACCTATCTATGATTACCACATTCAGACCAAAATTTTATCTCTAGAAATTTTGTGAAGCGAGCTACGAACACATTTCGATGCTCGATATCATAGAAAAAATATCTGTTTGTATTTGAAGGATATCTAATAAACCTAAACTTTTGCCCTCGAGGCAAAATCTTATTCTGGTGAGCCATCCTGACGTATGCAGGACACCCCCAAATTTTAACATAACTAAGATTCAATTTCCTACCGGTCCATATCTCATACGGATTCGTAGGAACAACTTTGGAAGGAATCTTATTCAGAAGATGGGCAGCAGTTAAAAGAGCATAACCCCATATGTAATAGGGCAAATCTGTATAATTCAACATCGATTGGACCATATCCAATAATGTCTGATTTCTCCTCTCTGACACTCCATTGTGCTGTGGAGTACCCGGAGGAGTATATTGAGCGAGAATCCCATTCTCCTTTAAATAATCAGTGAACTCTCCACTCATATATTCACCGCCTCGATCAGATCGAAGGCATTTAAAATATTGAACAGTCTGTTTCTCTACTTCATTTCAGAATTCTTTGAAGTTTTTAAAGGTTTCCGATTTATGTTTCATCAAATAAATATAACTGTACCGTGACACATCATTGGTAACGGTGATGAAGTATGAAAAACCAATGTGTGCAGTATGACTCATAGGACCACATACATCAGAATGTACGAGTTCCAATAACTCAGTGGCTTGGTGTCCAACACCCGAAAATGGGGCTTTGGTCATTTTACCCCGAATGCAAGATTCACAGGTTGGATAAGGTTCAATAGTGAGATTATGTATCAAACCATTTCTAATTAACTGGGTTTGGCGTTTCACGCCTATATGACACAACCTCATATGCCATAGTTCAGTATTATTTATATAAGATAGTTTACATTTATTAATTCCAGTATTAAAGATCTCTTATTAGGTACGCAATATGTAATGACCATGCTCATTTGGACAACAAAGGATCTGAATATTATTTCTATCATATAATTAAAAGAACGATTCTTAATGTTTACATTATATCCTTCATTATCTAATACAAAAAGTCACATAATATTCGCCACACATCCTGGCACAAAATAGCAGTTATTCAACAAAAGTCTCTCACTGGATATGGGAATCTTGCATAAGCCCACTGCAACCGCATCCAGAAAGTCGCCTCTCCCGAATCGCAACTGTATCTCCCTAGCTTTCAGCCGTCTACTTTCCGTCAGCACCTGCAATGAATTGTAAATGTGAATAGGACAAGCAGAATCTAAAATCCAATTACATGTCATACCTTCACAAGCCAATGAGATATCAATAATAGGAAAAATAAAAGTACATGATGTCGATGTTATTTCCTTCCTGATCTGGGCAAGGTAGTCTGGACAGTTCCTCTTCCAGTGTCTGACCTTTTGGCAGTGATGTCATTTATCTTCAGAAGCTCTTTTGGGCTTCGATACATTAGCCTGCGGAGGAACATTGAAACATTTCTTCTTCTTTCCCTTTTGTCTTCTTCCCCTTCGACTTGGATTGGGAAAAAACGGAAAGTGAAGTAAGTTTTGGAAAATGAGTCGAAACTCCTTTCTTTAAATCCTCCACCGCTGTGAGAAGCATTGATGAGCGGAAAAAATATCAATATTTACCGCCCCTTTTACTTAATATTTTGTTTAGTTTCACGGGTTTGATGAACGTTTTAATGTGTTTTTTTACAGATAAAATAATATTGGGACTCAATGAAATCATTTAGGATGAAATTTGGGTCAAATAAGGGCAAACAAATGGACTTGAAATATTAATTTTGGAGATTGGAAACTTGAAAGGGCGTTCTAATGAAGTGCAGTTTCGGAAATTTCAGTTTTGCGCAATTGTCGTATTTTGGGTATAATTATTTACTCTGATATCGGATTGAGCTGATTCAAGTTCCAAATTAATGAAGACTCAAATATCTACAACTTTAAAGAACAAAATAATTTCGAATTCCTAAGATTACATGACCGAAATTGATGAAACATTCGGAAGTGTGTTATGTGTAATTATTAAAGTCACTTTCAAAGTAAATAAATAAATAAATAAATAAAAATAGTCAAGCTCCCACCAAACATGATAGCAATTAATAATGAATTTGGTGGAGTAATTAGTGGAGCAATTAATAATGGATTTGGTGGAGCAATTAATAATGGATTTGGTGGAGGCAAAATTTTACCTATAAATACCAAGCCATTTCATTTGTAAATGCATACTTTCTTCTTTGAAATTCCTTAAGAATAACTAAGAAGATTGTATCTTGTTTGTTTATTTACAGCTTTCAGTAATAAATTTCCGCTTTCGCACTTTTTTTCTTTACTTTTCAGTTTTTACTTTCTGCAATTTACTTTTACGCACAGTACTTTCCTTTCTTTACTTTTTCAGTTTTTACTTTTCAAGCAATGAGGAGGTAACTCCCCCTTGCTGGGGTAAAAGGTAAAGCTTTTATTATTGCTATTTAAATTAATCTCCCCTAATTATAATATAATAACTATTTAAAATCTGACTTAACGAGGATACCGCCATATTGGTCGGTTGATAATTAATTATTAATTAGTTTTAACCTGACTAAGCATGGATACCATCTGGTTGGTCGGTTGGTAATTAATTATTAATTTTACTTAATCAGAATACCGCCTATATGGCTGGTTGGTAATTATCACGCAAAGTTAATATATTATATTAAGGGAGATATCTAAAATAGTAATAATAAAAGTGGATCATTTTACCTCAACATTTTCTTTATTGTACTTCTACTTTATTTACTTTCAGCGTTTACTTTCCACTAATTTAATTCCAGCATTTACTTTCCAGTAATTGAATTTCCAGCATTTACTTTATGTCTTTTCTTTTATTTAAGTTTTTACTACCCGTAAATATGTGTCGTAACTAAGCCAGTTATCTGGGGTTGTGATGAAATCCAATATCACCGGTTTATAAGGGGTTAAATTACAGTTTGGATAATATAAAGGTTTATTTATTGAGCCTTAATCCTAATGCTTTTTATTAACTGGCCATTAATAAAATTGAACTGGTAAACTTAAAATAAACTTGGAAAATAGATTTTAGGTTAAAGACCTTAGACTCAATAGCCCACGATCTTCCTTGAGGATAGATAACCCTTTAATAGATTCCTTACATGATATGAATATACCTGTCGGATGGGGTTAGCCATAATTGGAACTTAATCTTAATGAATTCAGATAATTTGGTTAACATAGGAATATGATTAATTGGGTTATACTGGGTATTTGTATTTGACCATCGGAAGAGGCTTTTACATAATTTCGTGTTCCAGGTTAATAAACCAATATATTACACAAACGTAAAATAACCACTTCATCTTTTAAAAAGATATTGGAAGGATTCACAACCATGGATAGTTTTATAAATTTGAATTTTCTTCAATCTACTTTCAAGCAATTTATTTACTTGTTTTATTTTTAAAGTCACCACCCAATCAAACAATCAATCCATTAGATACTTGTAAATATTTAACTTCATAAATTGATAACAAAAAGTTTTAAGTCCTCATGGGATCGATATTTTTTATACTACTTCAACGATACGTGCGCTTGCGTTATACGCGTGTGATTACGCCTGTCAAGTTTTTGGCGCCGTTGCCGGGGACTTATTTATCTTTCACTATTAGTTTTGAGGTTAGATACCTTTACTTGTATCTAATTTTCTTTTTACTTATTGTTTTTGTTTTCATTTGTTTCAGGTTCTCATACACTACATGAGATGAACCAGAAGCTTTGAACTCCGACCGCTTGACCTAGAGATTGAAAGAACCATCAGAGAATTGAGAAAGGAAAGGCGAGAAGGCCAAGAAACAATCGTTAACATGGAACCTGAACCTTTAGAAGTTGCACCACCAATTCCCATTCGAGACAGAACTATTCCAGTGGTGGACGACCTCATTTCCTGTATTGTATTTCCTCTCTGACTAGTAAATGCGTGTGACATCAAAACATGTATTCAGATGATTCAGCAATCAGTACAATTTGGGGGGAATGCAACTGAAGATCCTAATGCCCACATCAACAACTTCCTGGAAGTTTGCGGCACTTTCAACTACAACAGAGCATCATAAGAAGTAATGAGACTGTGAGTTTTTCCATATTCCTTAAAAGACAGAGCAAAAGCTTGGCTACATTCACTACCAGCAGGTTCCATCACAACTTGGAACACAATAGCCATCAAATTCCTTGCAAAGTACTTTCCACCAGCCAGAACAGCAAAACTGAGAAATGACATCACATCATTTGTACAACTTGACTCGAAAACTCTCTACGAAGCTTGTGAAAGGTACAAAGATTTGCTCTGGAAATGTCCTCACCATGAGATTCCAAAATGGGTTCAAGTCCAAACTTTCTATAATGGACTTTCTGGATTGATGAGAACCACAATTGATGCTGCTGCTGGAGGAGCTTTGATGGAAAAAGTAGAAGATCAAGCCTGGGACTTAATCAAAGAAATGGCTAACAACAATTCATTGTGGCCAACAGAAAGGAGCATGATTCAATGAATTGCAGGAATTTATGAAGTTGGAGCTAACTCAGCAGTGTATACTAAGTTGGAGCAAATGTGTAAAAGCCTGGAAACACTTAGCACGCAAGTTGTAAACATCGCCAGAGCCACAAGTTCACCATATGGAGGAGCCCCAAAGCCAAACCAACATGAAGAAATGGTGAACTATGTCAACAATTTCAACAGACAGGGGAACAATCCATATTCCAACACTTATAACCCAGGGTGGAAGAATCATCCCAATTTTTCATGGAGCAACAATTCAGGGAAAAAGAACATTCCACCACCTGGATTTCAACAGCAAAACAAAAGCCAAGAGTTTGAAAAAGAACCAGAAATGAAAGAATGGATTGCAGAGATGTTCAAAAAGCAACAAGCAGCATATGATGCTATTTTTCAAAGCCAATCTCCTTCTATCAAAGCACTGGAAAATCAAATTGGACAACTGGCTAATGCACAGAGTTACAGACCGCCAGGGAACCTTCCTAGCAACACAGAACCAAATCCAAGGAACCGAGGGAAGGAGCAATGGCAAGCCATTACTTTGAAAAGCGGTACTGAAATCAATAAAGATGTTGGAATCAAGGAAATAATTGAAGAGGTTCCTAAAGATGCAGTTCCACATATGGAGGAAAAAGAAGCAAAGAAAAAAGATCAAGAAACTCCACCTTCACATTTTCCACGGCGTCTCTAGAAAAACAAACTAGGCAAGCAATTTGCTCGATTCTTGGAGGTGTTCAAAAAATTACACATCAACATTCCATTCGCAGAAGCTTTGGAAGAAATGCCCAGCTATGTCAAATTCATGAAAGATATTCTTTCACGAAAATGGAGATTGGGAGATTACGAGACGGTAGCATTGACAGAAGAATGCAGTGCAATCATTCAGAGGAAACTTTCCTCGAAGTTGAAAGATCCTGACAGTTTCACTGTCCCATGCACCATTGGAGACCATTATATCGGTAAGGCTTTATGTGATTTAGGTGCAAATGTTAATTTAATGCCTTTTTTATTTACAGGAAACTGCAAATTGGAGAAGCAATGCCTACCTCAGTCTCTCTGCAACTTGCTGATCGAACGCTCGCATTTCCGAGAGGTGTTGTTGAAGATGTGCTGGTCAAAGATGACAAACTCATTCTCCTAGCAGTTTCATTATCTTTGACATGGAAGAAGACAAAGATGTTCCTATCATCATTGGGAGACCATTCTTGGCTACAGGTCGAACTGTGATTGATTTGCAAAAAGGAGAACTAACTATGAAAGTGCAGGACCAAGAAGTTACCTTTAATATTTTCAAAGCCATGAAATTCCCGAGTGATGAAAATGAGGAAGAATGTTTCAGAATTGACGTTGTTGATAGTATCATTCAGGATACTGATACAATTCCCACAGATAAACTTGAAGCTTGCATCACCAACATGACTGACAGCGAGCTAGATGCTGAAATTCTGGAATGTATCAACTATCTTGACAAGCCATTTCGATTTAAATCGACACCACCAGTGGAAAGTCTGGAACTTCCAAAAAAAGATCGAATCAAGCCCTCAATTGAAGAACCACCACAGCTGGAGCTGAAGCTATTACTGAGTCATCTCAGGTATGTATTTCTTGGAAACTCTTCTGAATTACCTGTTATTATTTCTTCTTCACTAACATTGGAGCAGGAAGAAAAGTTACTGAGAGTGTTACGAGAACACAAGAGAGCCATTGGCTAGACTGTAGCAGACATTCGAGGCATTAGTCCATCATTTTACATGCACAAGATTCTGATGAACAATTAGTACAAACCCACAGTGGAGCATCAACAGAGACTCAATCCATTCATGAAGGAGGTCGTGAAGAAAGAAATCATCAAATGGTTGGATGCTGGCATCATTTACCCCATCTCAGACAGCAGTTGGGTGAGTCCTATGCAGTGTGTACCAAAGAAATGAGGAATTACTGTTGTCACAAATGAAAAGAACGAGCTGATTCCAACAAGAACGGTGACTGGATAGAGAGTATGCATGGACTACCGAAAACTGAACAAAGCAACAAGGAAAGACCATTTTCCGCTACCATTCATTGACCAGATGTTAGATAGACTAGCGATACATGATTTCTATTGCTTTCTGGACGGATACTCGGGGTACAATCAGATTGCCATCGCCCCAGAAGATCATGAGAAAACCACATTTACTTGTCTGTATGGTACTTTTGCTCTCCGTAGAATACCATTTGGACTATGTAATGCTCCTGCCACATTCCAACGTTGCATGATGGCCATCTTCTCAGACATGCTGGAACATAGTATGGAGGTTTTTATGGATGACTTCTCCATGTTTGGAGATTCTTTCGACCACTGCTTGCAAAATTTGGAACAGATGTTACAAAGATGCGAAAATACCAACTTGGTACTCAATTGGGAAAAATGCCATTTCATGGTACAAGAAGGCATCGTTCTGAGACATCGGATCTCATAAAAGGGAATTGAGGTAGACAAAGTAAAAATTGAGACAATTGAAAAACTACATCCACCCACATATGTCAAAGGGATTCGGAGTTTTCTCGGACATGTTGGCTTTTACAAGAGATTTATCAAAAACTTCTCAAAAATTACAAAACCTCTTTGCAATCTTCTGGAGAAAGATGTGCCTTTCAACTTCATCAAAGAATGCCAAAAAGTCTTTAAGATCCTAAAACTGAAGCTGGTCTCTGCCCCCATCATAGTAGCACCGGACTAGACCCTTCCATTTGAGGTGATGTGCGATGCTAGTGATTTTGCTGTAGGTGCAGTTTTGGGACAACGCAAAGCAAAGATCTTCCATGCCATTTACTATTCCAACAGAACTCTGAATGAAGCTCAACTCAACTACACAACCACTGAAAATGAGTTGCTTGCAGTTGTGTTTGCTTTTGATAAATTCCACTCTTATCTGCTGGGTCCCAAATTGGTTGTCTACATAGATCATTCAGCAATCAAATATTTGATCGCGAAGAAAGATGCCAATCCCATATTGATCCGTTGGAGACTTCTTCTGCAAGAATTCGATGTGGAGATCAGAGACAGGAAATGGACAAAAAACCAAGTGGCAGATCATTTATCGAGGCTCGAGAATAGAGAAACAGCTAGGAAAAAACTGATAATCAAAGAAACTTTTTCAGATGAACAGTTATTTGCCATGAAACAGCACGATGTCCCTTGGTATGCTGACTATGTAAACGACATAGTGTCAGGAAAATGGCCGTTGGAATGGACAACTCAGCAACGAAAGAAGTTCTTCAAAGAAGTCAAGCACTATATTTGGGATGAGCCGTACCTGTTCAAACGCTGTGCTAATCAATTATTGAGATGGTGTGTTCCACATGAGGAGGTCAACAGTGTCTTGCAACACTGTCATTCATCACCATATGACGGACACTTCAGTGGAAACAAAATTGCAGCCAAAGTCCTACAATCAGGTTTGTTCTGGCCCACTCTTTTTAAATATGCTTATCTATTTGCTCTTCAATGTGACAGGTGCCAGAGAACGGGAAATATTTCCAGGAGAAATGAAGGACCTCTGTAAAATATTCTGGAAGTGGAGATATTCGATGTGTAGGGTATTGATTTTATGGGACCCTTTGTTCCATCATTTGGAAACTTGTACATACTGGTTGTTGTAGATTACGTCTCCAAATTGGTTGAAGCAATTGCACTGCCATCCAATGATTCAAAGGTGGTGATCAAGTTCCTTAAAAAGAATATTTTCACTCGCTTCGAAACACATTGGGCGATTATCAGCGATAGTGGCACTCATTTCTGCAATAGATACTTCGATGCACTCCTATCCAAATACGGAGTTACTCATAAAGTTGCCACATCTTACCATCCACAGTCAAACGTGCAAATTGAAGTTTCAAACAGGGAGATCAAAAGAATCTTGGAGAGAACTGTTGGATCAACAAGGAAGGACTGGTCTAAAAAACTGGATGACGCATTATAGGCCTACCGTACAGCTTACAAGACACCCATTGGTATGTCGCCATATCAAATGGTGTTCGGGAAAGCATGCCATCTGCCAGTTGAGCTTGAACATAAGGCGTACTAGGCACTGAAGAAGTTGAATCTTAATCCACAAGCTGCAGGAGAGAAAAGACTTCACCAACTTAATGAGTTGGAGGAATTTCACCTACAAGCTCATGAAAATGCCAGATTATACAAAGAGAATACCAAGAAATGGCATGATCGAAAAATAGTGCGTAAACAATTGAAACCAGGGCAGCAGGTGTTGTTATATGATTCAAGGTTGAACTTTTCCCTAGAAAGCTGAAATCAAGGTGGCCAGGCCCATTTGAGATTACTCAGGTTTTACCATATGGAGCTGTTGAATTGTACAACCCCAAGTCCAACAACACATTTAAGGTTAACAGCCAGCGTGTCAAGCACTACTGGGGAGAATCATTTGAGCGACAAAAAGAAAGTGTCACACTTTCAGATCCAGCCTAACGTTCGGGAAATCATGTCTAGCTGACGACATTAAACTTAGCGCTAGCTGGGAGGCAACCTATGCAATTTGTGTATATATTATGATTTGGTGTCTTTTAATTTTTGCGTGTTTAGTTTTTACAAGTTAAGTCATTTCAAGATGGAAGATGCTCTCGCAAATCTTCACAAGCAATTTCCTTCTCTCCCTAAAAAATCTCTGATGAAAGTTTACAAAGCTCGCTTGGAACGAATGAGACTACTGATGATCAAAGGTATGCCTACTGACATTCGTTGGATTATTGAAGCACGGGTCTGATTGGCAGGTGAGTCATCTGACTCTTTTATTTCACATTTGCCTGGTTTAGGAAGAATCACATATGCTAAAAAGAGAAGAGCCAAAAGAATGTGTGTTTGTTATAAATGTGCTCGTATGTTTTGTGATACTCGTTGTCGATCTTTAGGAATGGTGTCTGATAACCGCGAAGATAAGATTAATTTCATTAGGGATGACTTGAGTAAGGAGTCTTTGGATGACATATCTAAAACTCTTGGGACGCATCCCAGTGGATATGTGTATCACAAAATTCGCATGTTATATGCATAATTCCGTAAAGAAAGACAACAATTAAGTCTCAGGAATCTGACTCTAAAAGACCCTGTTTGCCAATTTATAAGAAAATTGGATGAGAAGCTTGTCCCTGACGCATAGACGTAATTCAAGCCGTTACATTATTGTAAATATTATATCTCTTTGTCTTTTCCTAATAATTGTGATTTGTTTTGTTATTTTCTTCGACATGATCCATACTATTTTTTGACCTTTCACGATTTACTATTTTGCTACTAATCGTCCTTTGGAAGATACCTGTGCTATTATTACTCACCCTTTTTCAGGTTCTATAAATTCAACTCATCATTGCACATTTGAAGGCATCCAGATAAAAATGGAAGCTACTTCAAGAAGACGGGTTGAAAACATCTGTGTGTTTTGCGGTACCAGTGTTGGTGTTAAACCAGAATACGTAACAGCGGCACAGGAATTGGGTTGAGTCATTGCTATAAGGAATAGGCACTTAGTATATAGCGGTGGCAATCTTGGACTAATGGGGATCATTTCAAAGGCTGTACATGATGGAGGCAGTCAAGTCTTGGGAATCATCCCAAAACCCTTGGCGGAGGCAAATCTTATTGGATCATCAAACAGCGAGGAACTAATCGTGCCAGGTATGTCTGAACGACTGTTAGAGATGATTAACCGTGCTGATGCTTTTATTGCTTTGTCAGGAGTCTTGGGCACGATGGAGGAAATTTTTACAGTACTATCTTGGGCAAACTTGAACATACACCAGAAACCACTTGGACTGTACAATATTGATGGATTTTATGATTTTATTTGTGTGTTTCTTAATGATGCCCAGAGAAATGGGTTCGTGTCAAAGCCTGTAAAAGAACTCCTCTTTACTGCCAGAACTGCCCCAGATTTAATTGACCAAATCTTAGCCTTTGAACCTCAAATTGACCTCATTGATACTCAGTGTTATTTTGAGGCAGGATATGATTTTTGTTTTGCATCGCGAAGCATGTCTCTGTGCATCGCGACAACCAATCGAAGCAATCAGCGTTGCAAGATAGGGGTCCGCGTCGTGATGTGGACTTGATTCCTAGGGCGTGAAGAACTCTTATTTTTTAAGAATGAAAGCTCACATCACTCCCTATATAAGAATAAGTCCGTCCAAACCCTAAAGAATCATACTTTTGAGAGAAAAACAAAGCACATCAAGCAAGCACAAGCAAAGAGGCTCAGTATCAGAAGCGAAAGACTGACAATCTCAACAGAGTTTTTCCTTTCTTTTTTCCTCCATGACGTTTAGTTTATTTTCGATTATTTCATTAGAGTTCTCTAACATATGATGTAACTAAACTCTTAATTTAGGGTTGTGATGAAACCTGGTATTCTAATTTTATAAGATTGATTTTTCTTATAGCTTGTGTGATTTATTGGCTTATTTATTGAACTTCATCCTTAATGCTTCTTATTGTCTGATCACCAATAAGATTGATCTGGTAAACGTATTTGAACTTGAAAGAGGAATTTTAGGTTAGCCTTAGATTCAGTAACGCACGATCTTATCTAAGGAATTTCCATGTATGATAGAAATATACATGTAGAGCGTGTGTAACCACAATTAGAACTTGATCTTAATGAATTTGATTTAAGTTAGTTAACATAGACATATAGTTAATTAACTTATTTGTAATATTTGCACATGATCATTGAAAGAGACTTGTGGATAATTTTATGTTCCACAGTAATAAGTAAATTTATTACACAAGTATAGGAAAATCAATTCATCTTTCAAATAATATTGGGTGGATTCACAACCGTGTATGTTTTTCTCTCATTGGTTGCAACTTCAATGATTTCTCTAGAGTTCTCTAGTATGTGCTGTAACTAAACTCTTAATCTAGGGTTGTGATGAAATCCAGTATTTTAAGTTTATAAGATTGAATTTTTCTTATAGTTTGTGTGATTTATTGGCTTATTTATTGAACTTCATGCTTAATGTTTCTTACTGCCTGATCACCAATAAGATTGATTTGATAAACTTATATGAACTTGAAAGATGAATTTTAGGTTTGGCCTTAGGTTCAGTAATGCACGATCTCATCTAAGGGATTTTCCTGTAGGATAGAAATATACATGTACGGCTTGTGTAACCACAATTGTAACTTGATCTTAATAAATTTGATTTAAGTTAGTTAACATAGACATATAGTTAATTGGTTTATTCGTAATATTTTCACATGACCATCGAAAGAGGCTTGTAAATAATTTTGTGTTCAAGTATAGGAAAATCAATTCATTTTTCGAATAATATTGGGTGGATTCAGAATACTGGAAGTTTTTCTCTCATTTGTTGTAACTTTCTCTTTTAAATTTTAATTTTCCCTTCTTAGTTTTAGTTTATGTTTTATTAAAGTAACAATTAAATTTCATTAGATAATCGTAGGTAAGTAATCTTAATAATTAGTTGTAACACCACGCCAGAGGCCAAGTGCTACCGGCAAGAGACATGATTAACTCATCTCCATAAGCCTCCAAATTTATAAAAAATCGGACATGATGTATCCTAAAACTGGACAATTTAGATCATAGTTCAGCATCAAACGGAACCTACAATTGGCATCAAATATATAAAAGGACCTCGGGTCCGCACAAAACACATCAAACTCAAAACAACACTCAATGGCTCTATGCCCACAACATCAATCAACACTCAAGGGCTTTGTGCCCACAACATCATAAGCAATCAAAACTTTTACTTAATAAATACATAACAGCGTGCTCAACACTACAAATAACATATTAACCACAAATCCTAAACCTCTAAAACTTTTCCCAGGACACATGCGAGGGTGATTGCCGCTTGGGTGATCCGCGTCTCGAGCATGACTTCCAAAGCTGTCGTTGTTGACCAATCTGGAAGCCAACCTGCAAAACTAGCAAACTAATTTGGTGGGAGTTATAAAACTCAGTAAGTAATCATGCGAGTACTACAAACAGAACATACAAGTCAAACATATCATAAACTTTTCAGAATAACCAAATTGTTACGAGTTCAGAGTTATCAACTTTTTATTATTCTTTATTATTTATGCATGTCAAATCTTCATATTTACATATTTACATGTTGTCAATATAATGGCCAGTTATTTAAAACACAAAAAACATATATTCAAATATCATAGAGTACATCATATAACATCAAAACCATTTCAATCACATGAAGCATGAAATCACATATTTATATTTTATCACAAGTAAACATCTTTGAAATATCATAAAATTGGTAAATCAAACGAACTTTCTTTAATTCGATAATCTTACGATAATTTAACATTCATGACTTATCGCATTCACACATACCAGTTCAGAAACCATAACTCACTTCTCTTTCATTCATGCAAATCCAATTTTCAAAATTCTTGCTTAGATACATGCCAATACCTCAAGCTTACAAACTCATTTGGTCTCTTTCACAATATACGTACATACGATAACGAACTTAGCAAACATATTTCATAACATCTTATGCTCACACCAGCTTTCCGGTCATTCATCCATTCCACGAAAACATACACAGTCCATATATATCTCGAGTTATATCATGCACACACATACACTCAAACACACATACAAGTATCGCGTAACCGATAACGAAGCATACATAACATCCAATATATCAAAGAACACATAACCAAACAATACATACATATGGATGGCTTACACATACAATGCTCGTACGAGACTCATTACCTATTTTAGAATAGGTATGAGATGAATTTTGTCCGAACATATTCCTAACCAACTCGACTACTACACCAGTAAATCATTCAGTTAAACAAACACACATTTGCACATACAATATAACATAAACTTATCCCATGATTTCTCATACACAAACATATACATGACAAACACCTCAAGTCATCATTCAAATACTCATTCACATACATATTAATATACACATTACTACTAATTCAAATGCTTTATCTTCAATAATTTTATGTCTTTCTCTTATGGATCAAACATACTCAGTTTTCGAGTTTCTATCTGAAAACATCTGATATTGAACCTCATCATTTAAACATACTCATTCAGGAATAACTTAGCCTATATCCATTTCTTATCAAACTTAACCATTTCAACCCCTATACGAATAAATCTCATGTACAAATCGATAACAAACTTATTCCACTTATCGATCCTGTATACTCAAATTATCCATAGCTTATCATCACATACAAATGCAAATACGTGTCCCAATTCTTTTATTTATATATATATATATATGCTTATACATATACTTATATATACACATACCATTACGAGTTTATATAATTACATGCATCAATGCATACATGTAGCCATCAAACTCATCAAATTTTTCACTTCATATCATAACATTATCCTCGAAAACTCACTAAAAAACACATCAATACATACATACAAATATTAAGATCATGAAACATATCACTTCATATCATAGGGATAACAAAATTCATACCTGCGATGGTCAATTCACTTAACTAAACATAGTCTTGAACTTCGTTCTCAAACTATCTATTAACTAGTCTCGATTTATCCTAAACAATTCAATAATCTCTATATATATTAAAACATAAATTGATTATACAAGTACTCATCGCATGAGTTACTTACATGGCTTCGCGAGCACTCCAAGTCATAGTCAAATCTGTCAAAACAAATGACGAAACACCGTCAGAATCGCATCTTTATGAAATTCTCGACTTAACTATGATAAAATTCAGGATTTTCTCGGGACAACCAAATCAAGTCTGATTTCAATATTTTTAGTTCCAATTATCTTAAAATATCATTAAAAACTAATTCATGCCACCAGTTAACTTAAATTCGTGATTTACGCGTTTTTGAAAAATCTTCCGAAAAAGTTTTCGCAAACACTACGGAATAGTCTTGAACCCTCTGAATCTATCCAGATTTATCTAAATACTATCATATAATCATATATGACTCACATCTATCATTACAATCAAAAACACATTAATACGCGAAAAACCCATTTTTACAGAAAACTTATATAATCTATCGATCGATTCAATTTGTTCCTTTTTCACTCGGATTCTACCAAATACACATATTCAATATACTTATGCGCAAACAATTCAATTTGTACCAATACGCTACTCTACGAAGCTACTGTATATAGCCGAACATTGAATGAAAAACTTGAAATTAGCGAGTTTTTATCGATATTTCGAGGGCATATACAGACTCCAAACGATCCCACGAACATACTCAAATCGATGAAATTCCGATCGGAGCTACTGTTCACTCATGGGTCACTATTCATAGAAGCTTCTCCTCTCGTTTCCCATGCAACTGTGCACGAAAAAGAAAATCAGACACCGCCAACCTGTAGTACTCTTGAGAGCTTCGATTTGGCGAGTGGCTCGGGCCATGAAATGAAACGACGAGTCAGGATCGAAAAACCCATTACCGTGCCTATTCCTCCTCTTTTTTGTTCGTTGCCGGCATCCTGGGGATGCCGCCGGCCACCACAAGGCGGAGGGGTGGCTGGCGTACCCCTCTGACTGGTCACGCCGGTCAGCGGTGGCCGGCAGGCCTCCAACGTGACCAGTAGTTCTCACACGTGTTGTTAGGAGACGAGGGGTTTTGTGGGATATTTTGATATATTTTTCAATTTTCACACTTAGAAGAAACTATGGGGTATTTATAGAGAGGTTTCTGAAATTTACGTTTAGACCTATGAGAAATTACAATCAAGCCTATACCATGGGGTTTTCACGAAAATTCATATTTTGGAAGTCCTTCTGATGTAAATTTCGAAAGTGTTCAACACGAAAGTTGTTTGTCTCGGGAAAACGAGTCTGATGGTTCAAGAATCAGCTCAATCAGAGTTCGGTTGTTATTTTTATAGCCGGAACAAGAAACTTTTAAGCGTATAACGATATAAACAGAAATCGTGTAACCCGATCTCGGAACCACGTATTTTCCAACACGACGAAGCTTTAATGAAAAATATTCCGACCTATTTTCCAACACATAAAGTCTTATTTTCGAATATCATCTAGTTCCAAATCCTTAACTTTAATTCGGGAACCTTCCAACACTATTCCGAAATACTCGGGACATTACATTAGTAGATTGGATAATCAGTTCATGTGGGTTCGACATCCGACTCGTTAGTCACTATATTACTTGAACGATACATGTGCTTGTATAATGTGTGAAAATCACGATCAGTTTGCATCATCAAACTGGCTAATTAAGGCTTTTTAATCCTAAATTGTGACCTTCTTCTTGATGGAATCCTTGTGAAAAATTAGCAAAACCCCATGTTTAGTGAAACTAAACAAAATCTCTCAATAAGAGGTTTTGTTATAAATTTTTTTGTTCTTATTATAAAGTATTGTTATTATCATTTCACTATTTTGGAAATTGAGAAATAATAAATGGATATGGGGATGTATCATTTTAGTACTATATCTTTAAGGAAATTATATTTTACTACAATACCTTATATTTTACTACTATACCTTTACAAAACTTTACATTTTATTATTATATCTTTACAAAAAAATTATATTATACTATTTATAATAAAATATTACACATCAATATTTCTTGTAGTAAAATATAATTTTTCAATACTTCTTATAGTAAAATGTAAAGTAATAATAGTATAATGTAATTTTTATAATAATATAGTATTAAAATGTTACATACCAATAGTTCTTATATCCATTTATTATTTCTCAATTTAAAAAATAATAAAACAATGATAATCCTATAAAATATGATGAGAATTCCGCTTAATTTGAAAAATGAAAGAAGATTTTGCTTAGTTTCACTATGGGAGTTTCACTCATTTTTTTTTTTTTTATTAACTAATACAATAAAAAGTATAAAAATCAACAACCAACAATATTACAGTTTAATTTTATATAATAGATATTGTATTAGACTATTAAGAGTAATCGACTCTTAAAATCCTTAAAAAGGTGATGACACAGCGACCATACATGTTGAAAAGAAAAAGGAATAAAGGGAGGATAAAGTTTTTGTCTTTTTATGTATTTAAAATTATATATATATTTTAAAAAAAAAATGTTAAATCGTTAAATTATAATTTTTAAATACAAAAAAGACAAAAATATTTGTCATCCATTTGTCTCTTTTTTGTTTACCCATCACTCCTCGATTGAAAATACGAGATTTTGATCCTAATATAGGGTACTAAAACATGTCCAGGATAATGTTTATATGGCTAAAAATAATCACTCTAAAATATAATCAAATCTCACACTCTTAATTTAAACATAAGTAAAAGATTGTAAAAGAACAGCAATTAACATAAGTTAGTAAATCACTCCATCATCAACACATAAGATTTTGTTGAAGAAGTGGAAAACTCTTTTAAAAAAAAAAAATTCACTTTGGGTGGAGGCTACCAACCGAAATTCACTAGCAATTAAAGAGAGACACTAGCAATTAAAGAGAGACACAGAGTGATAGTATTGACTTGAGGCAAAACTTTTACAAACTCTAATAATTTAAAGCAACTCTTTAAGCCCGCACTAAACAGTCTTATCTGAACTTTCGAAGTCTCTTAAATTTGCTTCAACCGAGAAACTCCGATGATCAATCTCCACCTTATAATTCTAAAGATTAGGGGTTTGATGATGTTTAATATTTTGTATTGGTGGTTAACAAATGAGAGCCCCATAAGGAAGACAACATATATGAAGGATTTGGGTCTTCAATTATGATCTTTAGGTTTTTGCAATGTATTTTCCCTCAAGATAAAAAAGAGGCTTACCAAAAGTTTATATAGATTAGGGTTTTCCAAAATCTAATTTAGGCATCAAGTAAAATTATTGTAACAAAGTTAATGTTCATGCGTTACTGTAGTAAAATAAGTTCATGGCATCGTAATGTTTGAACGAAATATTATAGCCTTTGAACGAGGTACTGTAGCGTTCTAACGAACTTCAAATTGAAATTAACTAAGGGTTGACTTAAATAACCCTAGATGGAGTGAATTGAGAATTAAATATTCATAGGCTAACTAACCTAACTTTTATAATCCGGGCCTAACACTCTCAAATTCAATTCATTCAATTCTCCAACTTCATCCACAATCAATATAATCTCAACAATTTGATATTCACTATCATCAATAATTTTTCCAATTTAAATAAGCTATTTTTAATATCCAATTTTAAACATAAAACCAATATCTTAAATACAAGCGATACATCAAATGTAAATATAAGAGAATATAAGAGATAATGTTAGAGAAATAGTACATAAGGAGATTTTTACGTGGTTCGACAACCTCACCTACATCCATGATTCAAGCTGAAAGTTCCTACAAAGCAATAGCGACAAAACAATCTCTATACCCAAGAGGGGGGTGAATTGAGTTATCGCTATAAATGCGGAATTATAAAATCTTGCCGATTTTAAGCTTTATTACCAAGTGGGAGTTTTAGGCCAATTTTCTCTATTATAATAAATATCCTATATGCAAGTTTCTAATCAATAAGTGGAAATACAAATTAACTTGCAAATAGTAAAAGAGTAGGGAAAGAGAGATACGACACCGCGATATATAGTGGTTCGGCAAACCGTGCCTACGTCCACTCCCTCAAGCCTCGCTGACGATTTCCACTAAAATCGAGTTTCCGTGGTTCACTCGCAACCAAGAGTTTTCCGCAAAGGTGCACTCCAAACCCTTTTATAATTTTGAGTTTTGTTCGTAGGTGCACTCACAACCTTTACAACTTACCCAACCAAATGGGATTTCACAAATCACAAGTGTTTGTTGATAAGAAAGAATTAACACACACTTGGGCACTCACAAATAATAAGAAGATTGTGTGAGAGCAAAACCCAAGTGATCTAAGCTCACTAAATGTAGTGAAGATGTGTGTGAGCTTGTATGAGTGTTTAAGTATTTGAAGATTAAGACACTCTTGTTTTTGCTTTCTAAGAAATGATATGAAGGTGTAAGTGTTAGCAAAAACGAATTTGGGACCATTTATATAGAAAATGAAAACTGTCCTGCAGTCACTGCCGAGACCGGCGAGCCAACCGGCGAGGAGATCGGCATGCCGGTCTAGGTTTTCAATGTCTCCCAACGGCTATATAACGTTCAAAAAACTAGCGTAGACCGGCGAGCAAAAACCGGTATGGAGACGGCGAGGACCAGCCAGTTCCAGAGAGCAGGATTTTCTTGCCAATACCGGCATGAAGACCGACGAGGTAACCGGCATGGTATGGCCCGGTTCCAGTAGGCATGCGAAACAGGGGAAGGCCGGTTTAATGACCGGTAAGGGACCGGTAAGGTCCATGCCGGTTCCAGAGAGCTTCCCTAAATACTAAAATGCAGATTTGAAGATTTTAATGCATTTTGTACATGCCCCTAATGCATCTAAGTGAATGTGCATGATCCTATGAGCTTAGGCACTGAATATTACATCTCACATTACAAATTAAATCCTAAGCTAAGACTTTTGCAATATAATCTTTATTTTGCCGCAAGTCTTCACATTCTCGCTCTTCACCTCAATGCTTCGACATTTTTGTATTGCTCGTGATGTACGTAAGAAGTCGTCGATTCGTTGACGTCATCAAAATCCAATTATGCGACCAAGTCGCCAACACAAGCAACTCGTGAGAGAATTCACTAAACCGGTTGAATTTCATGGGAGTCTACCAAATCGTTACACTCTTATTTACTGGGCTCATATATAACTTTCGGGTGTGGATCAAACCTTTACAACTCTTTTTTCATGGGATCGAAGAGACTTAATTGTTTTTTTTTTAAATCAATAGAAAATAAAACTCCAACAAATGAATAAGCTCCAAATGAGCAAACACTGCATGTTAAACACTTGATTCAACTTTATTATGATTTAAACAAGTGTGAGCTTCTTTTTTTGATTGAAATGTGTTATATGGACAAGTTAAAAATATATGATCAATGGAAAATTGACCACAAACAACCGTGAACATTAGCCGTTATGATAGTTTCTATCAAGGTTCGAATGTCCTATGTGTTAGAAGTCAATGGTTGGTGCATCGGAAGTTGCAAATAATTTAAGAAAATAAATAAAATATGTGGGGTGGGTCTCACACGTAAAAAAATAATAATAAAAAAATTAGAATTCAATATTTGCACAGTGAATCTCATGCTTATAAATAGATGTCATTTCATATTTTCTTCATCACATTCTCAAGCAAATCATATGTATTCTAAGAGAGAAAATATAGTTCTTCTTAAGAGTTTGAGAGAGAGTTGTAGTTCTCCTTTTCTAAGAGAGTGTGAGATTATTCACTCTTTGTGTTAGAGAGAGATTGTAAAATTCTTTCCACTATAGTGAAATCCTTCTACATTTGTCCATGGATGTTTCTTCACATTGAGGATTTTACCACATTAAATCTGTGTCTCATTACTTTATTTTGTTAATATTTATGGTAGGCTAAGTCTCATAATTATTATTATATTGTTATACGGTAGGTAAAGCCTCTTGAACTAACAATTATTCTCAATTTCACTTTAGTTGCGTGTCAGCTTCAACCCACGATCCCTAACAGTGGTATCAGCGCTTCAGGTTCAGGGTTACTGTTCACGATTATTCACATATACAGTTTCACATATATAGTACTATTCACGTATACAGTATTATTCATGTATACGGTACTATCACGGTGAAATAGTAAAAGCCGGTTCAAGTGAGAAGTTGATCGTCATCAGAAACATGGCAGGAAAGTTCGAAATTGAGAAATTTAAAGGGAGCAACTTTTCCCTATGGAAACTTAAAATAAAAGTCATCTTGGGAAAAGACAATTGCTTGGCGGTAATTGGAGATAGACCATATGGAATGACTGATGAAAAATGGAAGGATATGGATGACAATACTATAAGCAACTTGCATCTAGCCTTAACAGATTTTGTGTTATCCAGTGTTGTAGAGAAGATGAATGCAAAAGAGATTTGGGATGCACTTACAAAATTGTATGAGGTCAAGTCACTACACAACAAGATCTTCCTGAAGATGAGACTTTTCACTATTCGAATGAGTGAGTCCACATCCATGACGGATTACATCAACAACTTGAATACACTATTTTCCCAACTCACTGTGTTGGATTATAGTATATCAACAAACGAACGTGTAGAGATTCTACATCAAAGTCTTCCTGATTCGTATGATCAACTTATCATCAACTTGACAAGTAATGTTGTTACTGGTAATCTAGTCTTTGATGAAGTTGCAGTTGCGGCTCTGGAAGAAGAGTCTAAGCGCAAAAATAAGGAAGATAGATCATCTAGTTCGGAACAAGTATAAGCATTGGCGATGCTTACAAGAGGGATATCAACGGAACGTGGCTCAAGTGGGAGTCAAAATCATGGCAGATCAAAATCAAAAAGTAAGAAGAATGTTAAATGCTAAAATTATGGCAAGAAATGGCACGTCAAGAAAGATCGTTGGAATCTGAAGAATTGTACAAAAAAGCTCTTGTTGCAACAAAATCTCAGGGATGTGTTGCAAGTACTTCTGAAGAAGGTGGCGCATTTTACAGTGAAGTAGCAATGGTGTCCAATGATAGCAGAAAATAGCTAAGTGATGCATGGTTAGTTAGATTCTGCAGCAACATGGCATATGACCTCTAGGAGAGAATGGTTCTGTCATTATGAACATGTCTCTGGAGGATCAATTTTTCTAGGCAATGATCATGCCTTGAAAATTATTGGGATTGGAGCCATCAAAATAAAGATGTATAATAGTATTATCTGCACCGTACAAGATGTTCGACATGTTGTGGGAATAAAGAAATATATTATGTCAGTTGGACAGTTAGATAACCTCGGATACAAGAACATTGTTGAAAACGGGATATTAAAAATCATTAAATGAGTACTTATTGTCTTTAAAGCTGAAAAGATCTCAGCAAACTTGTATATGCTCTTGGGAGACTCGATTTAGGAAGCAACTGCATCAGTAGCATTACTGGATTCTGGAGAGGAAACTTATATGTTGTGGCACCAGAAACTATGCCACATGTCAGAACATGGAATAAAGATTATCGTCAATCAAAAGCTACTCCCAGGCTTGAAAGTAGTTAGTCTACCGTTTTGTGAGCATTGTGTTACAAGTAAGCAAAACAGATTAAAATTTAGCTAGTCAAGTGCCCAGAGTAAAACCATTTTATAATTGATTCACTATGATATTTGAGAAACACCGGTTCAATATCCGGGGAAAGCAAAATATTTTGTATCATTTATTGACGACTTTTCTAGAAGATGTTGGGTGTATCCGATCAAAAACAAGTCAGATGTGATGTCAGTTTTCAAAAACTGTAAAGCACAAATTAAATTTGAAATAGGAAAAAGAATCAAGTGTTTAAGGATAGATAATGGAAGAGAATATTACAGCAAGGATTTTGATGCATATTGTCAGCAATAAGGCATCAAAAGGCAGACTACTACACCATACACTCCTCAACAAAATGGTATAGCGGAAATGATGAATAGAACGCTGCTGGAAAGAGTAGGAGCTCTGCTCAGAACAGCTAGTCTACCAAAATACTTTTGGGCAGAAGTAGTTCATACAACATGTTATGTTGTAAATAGATCTTGATCAACTGCCAATGATTTGAAGACATCGATGGAGATGTGGAGCGGAAAACCAGCTGATTACTCATCTCTTCACATTTTTGGTGATCTTGTATACGTGATGTACAATGCTCAATAAAGAACAAAGCTAGATCAAAAATCTAGAAAATATATTTTATTGGGTTGTGCTAATGGAGTAAAGGGTATCACTTGTGGGATCCCACTATCCACAAGATCATCATCAGCAGGGATGTGATATTTGAAGAAGAACAATTGTAGAAAGAAGGAAATGATAGCACTTCAAAAGAAAATACAGAGACTACAACAGTACTGGTGGAAAATAATCCACAACAAGAAAATTCAGATTCTTCTCAAGCAGTACCAGAGCACGAGTTAGCAGAACCAATTGAATTTGAAGCTTCTGAAATTCTTCGATCAACTCGAGAGAGAAGACCTTCAAGTTGGCACTTAGAGTATGATACGGAGAGTAACATTGCATACTATCTTCTAACGGATGATGGAGAGCCATAAACTTTCCATGAAGCTACAAAATATGTAAATGCATCTTTCTAGATGGCAGCAGTGCAAGAAGAAATAGAAGTTTTTCACAGAAATAATACATGAGATCTAATATCATTACCACGTGGAAGAAAAGTCATTGGTAATAAATGAGTCTACAAGATCAAGCGAGATAGCAATGATCAGGTGGAACGATATCATGCATGATTGGTGGTGAAATGATATGCTAAAAAAGAATGGATTGATTTCAACGAGATATTTTCTCCGGTGGTTTGACTTACAACAATCAGAAAAGTCATGGTTATGTGTGCTACTTTTGACCTGCATTTGGAACAGTTGGATTTGAAAACTGCATTTCTTCATCGAGCACTTGAAGAATAAATTTATATGCTCCAACCAGAAGGTTTTGCTGAAATAGGCAAAGAGAACTTGGTTTGCAGATTGAAAAAATCTCTATATTATCTCAAACAGGCGCCGAAATATTGGTATAAGAGATTTTCCTTCATTATTTGCCTTGGGTACAACAGACTCGGTTCAGACCATTGTACATATTACAAGAGGTTTGGAAATAATGACTTTTTTTGTTGTATGTGGACGACATGTTAGTAACAGGCCCTAACAAAGATCGAGTCCAAGAATTAAAGGCACAGTTAGCTAGGGAGTTTGACATGAAGGATCTGGGAGCAGCAAACAAGATTCTAGGGATGAAAATACACCGAGATAGAAATAATAGAAAGATTTGGCTTTCTCAGAAAAATTACTTGAAGAAAATCTTACGGCGGTTCGATATGGAAGATTGTAAGCCAATTTCTACTCCACACTCCTATTAATTTCAAGTTATCCTCTTTTATGTGTCTTATCAATGAAGCTGAGAGGAAGAAGATGTCTCGAATACCATATGCATCAGCAGTGGGAAGCTTAATGTACGCCATGATTTGTACAAGACCAAACATTGCACAAGGAGTGGGAGCAATTAGTCGTTTTATGGCGAATCCTGGTAGAGAGTATTGGAATGTTGTTAAAAATGATCCTTAGATATATCAAAGGAACCTCAGATGATGTATTATGTTATGGAGGATTTGAATTAATTGTTAGAGGCTATGTAGATTCAGCTTTTAAAAAAGATATTGACAAAAGGAAATCCATTACAGGTTATGTGTTTGTGCTTACAGGAGGAGCAGTGAGCTGTGTATCCAAGTTACGGAGTGTTGTGGCTTTGTTTACAACAGAAGCTGAATACATGGCAGCCACACAAGCTTGCAAGGAAGTTATTTGGTTTCAAAGGTTATTGGAGTAGCTCGGGCATAAACAATAGAAGATTTCATTATTTTGTGACAGTCAGAGTGCTTTGTATATTGTAAAGAATCTAGCCTTTCATTCAAGAACGAAACATATATGGGTACAATACCACTTTGTTCATGAAGTAGTGGAAGAAAGCGATGTGGACTTGTTGAAGGTACACATCAATGAGAACCTTGCAGAATTAATGACCAAGCCTATAAATGCAGACAAGTTTGTATGGTGTAGATCCTCTTATGGCTTAGCAGAAACGTAAGCAATTTGAAGACGGCAAAGTAGAACGGATGGTGTGGAAACTGATTGGTTCTTAATCAAGTTTCCAAGTGGGAGAATTGTTAGAAGTCAATGGTTGGTGCACCGAAAGGTGCAAATGATTAAAGAAAATAAATAAAATATGTGGGGTGGGTCCCATATGCAAAAAAAAAAAATAAATAAATAAATAAATAGAATTCACTATTTGTATAGTGAATCTCATGCCTATAAATAGAGGTTTCATTTCATTATTTTCTTCATCTCATTCTCAATCAAATCATATGTATTCTAAGAGAGAAAATATAGTTTCTTCTTAAGAGTTTGAGAGAGAGTTGTAGTTTTCATTTTCTAAGAGATTGTGAGATTGTTCACTCCTTATGTTTAGAGAGAGGTTATAAAATTTTTTTCCACTATAGTGAAATTCTTTTACATTTTCCCGTGGATGTTTCCCTCACATTGAGGGTTTTACCATGTTAAATCTGTGTCTCGTTGTTATATTTTATTGTTAATATTTATGGTATATTAAGCCTCATAATTATTATTGTATTATTATATGGTAGGTAAAGCCTCCTGAACTAACAATTATTCTCAATTTCACTTTACTTACGTGTCAACTTTAACCCACGATTCTCTAACACTATGATTGATAGATCGGACATCCTATATGCTAACATGTCATTTACGACAGTTGGAGATCAAATGGTCAAAAACAGCAAAGTTCAGTCAACTAAACTTTGCACTTCGGTCGATCAAAGTCCTCCCGATTAACAGAACTCTTTAGTTCGGATAACTGAACTTCAACACTCTAAAATTCTGCTTTATGCCTTTGGATTGGTATAGGACGACAACATAGAACGTCTAGTATTGCCAAAATTTTGAAAACCTTATATTTTAATTTATATTTCAAAACCAAATGATGTATCAAATTAAATCCAAATATTTTAAAATCAAATCAGGATATTTTCATCAAATTCAAATATTTTTATTAAGATTGAAAATCTAAAAACAATTTGATATTTGAAGTCAAAATAAGTTTTTAACATTTAATGAAAACTTATAAAATTATAAGATATATGAACATAAATAATCCATGTTTTTGACAAAGATGTCCAAGAATTCCTAATCAAATTAAAAGATTATTTAATGTGAAATTTATTTTGATTTATATATTTTTTAATTAAGTTAAAAATTATATTTTTTTCAAAAGGTGACAAAACGAATTGGACCCCAAGGGGCGCAGTTCAGCGGTTTGAGCTTTAAGACCTTATCTTCAAGGGCTAGCACCCTTATAAGAGCTTGAGACAACATCTGTTTACCTACGCATCCATAAAGGTTTTTCTTAATGTATTTTGGGCATTCAGTTTTTTTTACTAATTTTACAATCTAAACTAACGGTCAATTAATTTTGAAGGTAAGTTAAGGGAAGTGAGAGTTTCTCAAACCTCCGTTTTACAACATTGTTAACAATTTGTTTGTTTAAACTTTATATTTTGAATATATTGTTTTAAATATGCTTTAAATTTATGAATGTTTCTATAAATATTCTTAATAGTTTCTTGGTATTTTGTAAATCAACATAGCTGAATCTGTGGGTATGCTCTGTTAGAAAATATTTAGTTTAAATTTGAAGTGAATGAAAAAAATAATTTAATCCCCATTTGAAAATTTGAATTGAATAAATAAGATTTGTAATCCCATTTGAAGTAACTGCAAAGGTTTGTATTCTCCAATTTATATGGTAGCAATTAATGGTTTGCTTATTATTTTCATCAAAAATGATAGACATATATACACTTATCCCGAAAATAATTACACCCCTCTCACTGTAGATACAGTGATCACTGTAGCGATCACTAAAGCTACAATGAGAGGGTTATAATTATTTTCGGAATAAGTGTATGTATGAGTATCACTTCTCTATTTTCATACAAGAAAAAAATAAAACTTTCCCTAACCTCTAAGTTTTAGTTTTTTTCTAGCCTGGAGAAGTTTGTAGTGTTCTTAAGTATTCTTTTAAGTATTTGGAGATAACAGCCGTTCAAATTCTTGTGCACCATAGTGAATAAGGCGAATCTTTTATAAGGAGATTGTGTTTTACCCAAACTTTCATGTTCTAACGGTGATTTATTTTACTATTTTTTTTTTTTTTTTTTTTTATCAAAAATCCATACACCATATTGAAGAATATCATAGAACTCGGTATTTTAAAGTACAATTATTATTTTAAGTTTATTTCTTTTATTGTTTTTAAATGAAATGGTTGGATAGGTTGAAATATATTTTTAACATCTTATCTCTCTTAAAACTTGAACTTAGGTTACAAGCCAATTAAAATGCTTAAAAATCAACTCAACTACATCCATAGACATCTTTCAATATTTAACATTTTTAGACTGATTGTTTATATTTTTTTAATCTATGACCCAGTATCAGTTTACCTGCTGCTTCATCAGTATATAGAATTATTGAAAGTACATTCTAAGGTATCTTCAATAGGTTCTCTTATTTCTAAGTGGCCAGCAATCCTACTTAATCACCATCAGGATTTTTATTAAAAATTTGCATTTTCAAAGGCTAATAAGTAATAAGACCTTAACTTGCTGCAAGTAGCGAATGGTTTCATCATCAAACAGGCTAATTAAGGCTTCTTAATCCTGAACTGGGTCCGAACTGGGTCCTTGTTGTTGATAGTATCCTTTAACTATTAACTAATAACAAAAAAAAAAAAGAGTATAAAAATCAAGAACCAACAATATTGCAATATAAATTTATACGATAGATATTGTATTAGGATTATTAATTGATTACTCTCTCTTATAATTGAATCATTAAAAATGTGATGACTCACCGACAATGCATATTATATTATAAATATATGATACTTTATTTTCAATATATATATATATTCAAAGAAACTAGATGCCATTTCTTGGCTAATGATGTACAGAAGAGAACTTTTCTAAATGACATCATGTATGTTAATATGTTCAACAATGGCGGTTAAGTTCATGCTGAATTAAACAATCTCACAAACTAAAACTATATATATATATATATATATAGTTGTTTTATACCGCATCACTTGTGAGTCAGCTTATTTTGCATTTTACAGTTGGTAGTCATGTTAGGGGATCATGAGCTGAAGCTGGCACGTAAGTAAAGTAATTTAGAATAATTGTTAGTTCAGGAGGCGTTGCCTACCATATAATAATATAATAATAATTAGAAAGTTTAGCCTACCATAAATCTTAACAATAAAATAAAGCAATGAGACACAGATTTAACGTGGTAAAACCCTCAATGTGAGGGAAATATCCACGGGCAAAAGTAGAAGGATTTCACTATAGTGGAAAGAATTTCACAACCTCTCTCTAAACACAAGGAGTATCTCACACTCTCTTAGAATATGAGAATTACAACTCTCTCACAAACTCTTAAGAAAAAATTATATTTTCTCTCTTAGAATACATAAGATTTGGTTGAGAATGAAATGAAGAAAATAATGAAATGAAGCCTCTATTTATAGCATGAGATTCACTGCGTAAATAGTGAATTCTAATTTTTTTATTATTTTCTTTTAAGCACATGGGACTCATCCACAAATTTAATCTAGTTTTTCTTAAATCATTGCACCTTTCGGTGCACCAACCTTGACTTTAATAATTCTCTCACTTCGAAACTTGATTGAGAACCAATCAGCTTCCACACCATCATTTCTACTTTGCCGTCTTCAAGCTGCTTACGTTTCTGTTAAACCATAAAATGATCTACACCATACAAACTTGTCTGTATTAATAGGCTTGGTCATTACGTCTGCAAGGTTCTCATTGGCGTGTACCTTCAACAAGTTCACACTATCTTCTTCCACTACTTCACGGACAAAGTGGTATTGTACCCCTATATGGTTCGTTCTTGAATGAAATGCTGGATTCTTTACAATATACAAAGCACTCTGACTGTCACAAAATAAATGAATCTTCTCTTGTTTGTGACCGAGCTCCTCCAATACCCTTTGAAACCAAATAGCTTCCTTGCAAACTTATGTAATTGTCATATATTCAGCTTCTATTGTAGACAAAGCCACAATACTCTGTAACTTGGATACCCAGCTCACTGCTCTTCCTGCAAGTACAAACACATAACCCGTGGTGGATTTTCTTTTGTCAAGATCTCCTGCAAAATTTGAATCCACGTAGCCCTTGACAACTAATTCTGATCCTCCATAACATAATGCAGCATTTGAGGTTCCTTTGATATATCTAAGGATCCTCTTAACATAATTACAATGTTCTCTACCAGGATTCGCCATAAAATGACTAACCGCTCCCACTGTTTGTGCAATGTATGGTCTTGTACAAATCATGGTGTACATTAAGCTTCCCACTGCCGATGCATACGGTACTCGAGATATTTCCTTCCTTTCAGCTTCATTGCTATGACACATGATGAGTAGTATTTCTATCACTATTTCCCACTCATTTAAACCTAATATTTTATATAGTTCTTGAGTTTTGTGAATATTTTGATGTTTTTTTGTTATTTTGTAGATAAATAAAGTTTCAGGACATTCTGGAGGTGATTTGGACCAAAACAGGAAATATTGGCAAAAGGGCATTTCGGTAATTTTGGCGCGTCGCGACACGCAAGCTTTGGCGTCGCGACGCCTAACGTGCACCAGAGCTGCTAACGTGCGCCGGGTCAACGGGTCAGAATTTGAGAAGTTTGACTTTGCTAACATGCGCCGTGCCACATGTCACCATCACAGCCGATCTGCTAACGTGAACCATGCCACGTGTCATCATCCTACGTTGCCGACAATTACTATTTCCACGTGTGCCACGTGTCATCCTACGTGTCGCCACGTCATCCGGTCAACGAGTCAACTCTTCCACGCGTCTTGCCATGTCATCATCCACGTCAGCAGGTCAACCGAGTCAGCATGCCACGTCATCATCAGCCAATCACAGCATGACGCGCAAGACCCTGGCGTCGCGACGTTGGAACCCCACCGAGGCCTATAAATTCAGCTCGAGATTTCAGATTTTGTTGTACCATTCTCTCCCATTTCTTTGATGTAAATAGGGAGTTCTTCTCTCTCTAAGTTTCTTTTAATTTTTTTTGTTTTTAGTTTTGTAATAATTTTAATTACTTTTTGTAATAATAGTAATTACTTTCTTTATTTTTACAGTTTTTACTATTCACCATGAGGAGGTAACTTCCCCAGCTAGGGTGAAATGTAATTATTTTACTATTGCTATTTAGATTAATCTCCCTTAAAAATAATATATTCACTATTTAAAATTTGACTTAAAAAGGATACCGCTATATTGGTCGGTTGGTAATTTAATTTTAATCTGGTTTAAACCTGACTAATCAAGGATACCGCCAGATTGGTCGGTTGGTAATTTAATTTTGGTTCCGCCTTTATGGCTGGTTTATGGATAAATATTACCGCCTAATGGCTGGTTAGACTTAATTTGACTTAATCAGGATACCGCCAGATTGGTCGGTTGGTAATATTATCACAAGTTTATATATTATTTTATGGGAGATATAAATTAGTAGTAGTAAAAGTAATTCATTTTACCTTAGCATTTTATTTTATTGTAATTTACTTTTCAGTATTTACTTTACCGCATTTTTACTTCAAGTCTTTATTTTCAAGTTTTTACCAGCCTAGTTATGTGTTGTAACTAAATTAGTTATCTGGGGTTGTGATGACTTTTAATATCACCGGTTTATAACGGGTTAGATTATAGTTTGGGTAATATAAAGATTTATTTATTAAGTCTTAATCTTAATGCTTTTTAATTAACTGGCCATTAATGAAATTGATTAGGTAAACTTAAAATGAACTAGACATAGGTATTTTAAGTTTAAAAGACCTTAGACTCAATAACCCACGATCTTCCTTGAGGATAGATAACCCTTTAATAGATTTCCTTACAGGATATGAATATACCTGTCGGGCGGGGGTAGCCTTAATTGGAACTTAATCTTAATGAATCTAGGTAATTTGGTTGACATAGACATATGGTTCAATTGGATTATACTAGGTATTTGTAATTGACCATCGGAAGAGGCTTTTACATAATTTACTGTCCAGGTAATAATAAATCAATATATTACCCAACTTTAAGATAACCACTTCATCTTTAAAATAATATTAAAAGAAATCACAACCCTAGATAGTTTTTAATATTGAATTTTCTAAAACCTACTTTCGAACAATTTTATTTACTGGTGTTTTAAATTTAGAATCGTCACCATTTCAAATCAATCAAACAACCTGTTAGATACTAGTAATCATTTGACCTCATAAAATTAATAGATTTGATATTAAGTCCTCGTGGGATCGATATTTTTATACTACTTGAACGATACGTACGCTTGCGTTATACGTGTGTGTTTACGCCGTCAAGTTTTTGGCGCCGTTGCCGGGGGGGACTTATTTATCATTCACTATTAGTTTTAAGGTTAGATACCTTTACTTGTATCTAATTTTTTTACTTATTGTTTTTGTTTTCTTGTGTTTCAGGTTCTCAGAAAATTCATGAGACGAATCAGAATTTTGAACTTCGACCGCTTGACCGGAAATTGAAAGAACCATCAGACAGTTGAGAAGGGAAAAGGCGAGAAGGCCAAGAAGCTTTAGTCAACATGGACCTGAACCTTTGGAAGTTGCACCACCAATTCCCATTCGAGACAGAACCATTCCGGTGGTTGACGGACTCATTTCTTGCATTGTACTTCCTCCATTACCATCAAATGCAGGTGACATCAAAACATGCATTCAGATGATTCAGCAGTCTGTTCAGTGTGGGGGGAATGCATGGAAGATCCTAATGCCCACATCAGCAATTCCTGGAAGTTTGGCGGCACTTTCAATTACAACGAGAAGCTGAAGAAGAAATGAGATTGCGTGTTTTCCCATACTCCTTGAAGGACAAAGCTAAAGCCTGGCTACATTCACTACCAGCAGGTTCCATCACAACTTTGAACACTTTAGCCACCAAATTTCTTGCAAAGTACTTTCCACCAGCCAGAACCGGTAAGCTGAGGAATGACATCACCTCCTTTGTACAACAAGATTCAGAAACTCTCTACGAAGCTTGGGAAAGGTACAAAGATTTACTCGGAAATGTCCTCACCATGAGATTCCAAATGGCTTCAGGTCCAAACATTCTATAATGGACTTTCTGGAATAATGAGAACCACAATCGATGATGCTGGCTGGAGGAGCTTTAATGGCGAAAGGAGAAGATCAAGCCTGGGAACTAATCGAAGAAATGGCCAACAACAATTCCTTGTGGCCAACAAAAGGAGCATGATCAAAGAATTGCAGGAATTATGAAAGTGGAGCCAATACAGCAGTCAGTGCCAAGCTAGATCAGATATGCAAATTCATGGAGACTCTTACACTGGATCCAAAAGTTCACATATGGAGGAGCACCAGAACTAAACAACTGAAGAGACGGTGAATTATGTCAACAATTCAACAGACAGGGGAACATCAATATTCCAACACTTACAACCCAGGGTGGAGGAATCATCCTAATTTTTCATGGAGCAACAATTCAGGGCAAAGAACTATCCACCACCTGGATTTCAGCAACAGAACAAAGCCAGGAGGAATTGAAAAAGAACCAGAAATGAAAGAATGGATTGCAGAGATGTTCAAAAAGCAACAAGCAGCATATGATGCTCTATTTCAAAGCCAATCTGCTTCTATCAAAGCATTGGAG
>SKCR01032654.1:0-30988 GCA_019454045.1 Zanthoxylum bungeanum | reverse complement strand
GAACGGTCTCATGATATCTACATTAAACATGATAAAATCATTCAAAATTATTCAAATTATTGAATTGAGTTTAGACACGTATTTTTGATACGAATGAACCTCATCAGAATTATTCAGAATAAATCAATAAGCACGTTGTTGTTCCTCAATTTTAAGTATTTTAACAGTAATATTCCATTGAAGTATGCAGTTTTGCTGGAAAAAATAGACATCATGTGATTCATATTCTCCCACGTCGTAGTTTCTAGTCCGACGATTAAAGATTGTTTCAATATTATTTAATTACATCGAACAAAATGTTAGGGCTTCGTGTGCTAAATAGGCCTCAGCAATTGACCCTTCTGGTCATGTCTTGTTTCATACATATTGTTTGTACCGTCTCAATGCCCTGAAATATATAGCAATAAAACTAATATAATATATAGTCATATAGATATATGTGACATGAATTAATATTTATACACAAAAGCTTACTTTTTTATAGGGTACATCCATTTGAAGTGGACATGACCTCTTTTCCATGCTTCCGCGAGTAAATACACTACCAAGTGAATCATTACATCAAAAAATACATGTGAAAGTTTATGTTCCAATTGACAAAGAATGAGGACGATTGCTTGCTCAAGTTATCAATCACTGACATAGTTAAAGTCATCTGACATAATTATTTAAAGAAACCTCACAAGTCCATAACTGTGTCGAATACTTGTGGTAGAAGGAACAGACGAATGTCTACGGGAAGAAGAACTTCCATAAGCACGTGACAATCATGACTCTTTAACCCAGTTATTGCGTCATTTATAACACATCTTCCTATATTTGATGTATACCCATAGGAAAATTTTACTATATGACTTTCTTTTAGCCGAATTTAGGACGTAAAAAGCAGGTGGTTTGATATATGAGTCGATTTCAAGTGTAACTCTTTGCAAATTTTCATATCCGGCAGGTCCAAACGTGCATTTTCAGTGTCTTTTGTCTTCCCCAAAATGTTCAACAAGGTGCCAATTTTCTCATATGTTTTTCTCAATATGCATCACATCTAAATTATGTCGTAGACTCAAGCTCCCCCAATACTCCAGCTCGAAGAAAATGTTCATTCCCGTCTAATTCAAAACGGTATCTTTTTACCTTCTTCAAGTAACTGATTAAACATTTTTTGTTCTCATCCAAATGTGATGTTTCCCCACCAAATGTCGAACCAAACCAGGCAAGTCATTCAAAGCAACAATCATATCATCATCATCATTTTCTTGATAACGTTCATGAAAATTGGTACTAGCTTCTGAATAAGTATACTGAAGACGGAGTTGTAATTTTCTCAATGGTACACCCACGTCCGATAGGTCGCTCAAATTCCCAGCATGTATAAGTAATCCATAACTTTGCTCAAATGTTTCATTCTCATATTCAAACAGTTATTACATGGACAATGCACACGACCTTCCGTATCAACAACTCATTTTTCTGTTTCCATAAATTATTCCACCCTTTATAGTATTCGATACTTAATCTATTTGGCACACTCATCCAACTTCTATCCATATCAATAAGAATATCTATAAATATAAAAAAAAATAATAATAAACTCATAAACTAACATACATACCTTAATTAATTAGCTAAATTCATAAACTAATATTTACTCAAAAATATATAATGGGTAAACAATTACTACAATAATAGTGATACGTTAGAGAACATACATACTTTAATTAGCTTAGTGTTGGATTGTGTTTGAAAATGATGAAAATGTGTATATTTTTAACGTGGGTATTGAAGAAAAATGAATAATAATAATGAATATAAATGAAGAATGAATGTGTGGTGCTGGTTTTTTTTACAGATTTTTTAACATCATCGGTATCAAACGATGCTAAATGTATGAAATATAGCGTTGTAACATATATTAGACGCTAAATAGTACAACATTTAGCGTCGAGAGCATATAATGTGATGTTAAATTATGACTTTTTGGTGTCGAAGCTCAATATCGATGCTAAAGGTTGTAACCTTTAGCGTCGAATATAGGTAGCGATACTGAAAATTATTTATGACATTTATCGTCATAATATATTTATTCGACGCTAAAGGTTGATATTTAGCATCGAAAAATTTAATGTGACGCTAAATGTTAATATTTTTTGCGCCGAATATCCTTTGGCGGTGTTAAATATTGTACTTTTAGCGTCGTTTTTCCTTGCGACACAATATGTGATACTTTTAGTGTCACAAGGTTTTGACGACGTTAAATATATATTTGGCGATAATTTTTTCGACGACACTAAAAAATCTATTTGTTGTAATGTAAATAATTGAATCTCAACCATCCAATGCTATTAATACTCATTCTCGTGACAGAAGAAAACTTAGCACAGTTAAGTTCATGATCCAAATTCATATATAATTTAACAGAAAGAGCATTTCGCATAGTATTATTAATAACCATCCGCACTTTTGCATTTTTCCCATGTGGTGTACATAATTTGCACGTAATTAACAAACTATATATGTTTGTAGGGGTACCTCATATATCATTATTGATTAATTTATTTAAATAGTACAGGCAATAACATTTCAACTTCTAGAAATATAACTGTAATCTCTACATCCTGCCACTAACCTCTATTTCTTAGTAAAGTGATTTCTAATTAATATCTAATCAAGCAAACCGCATCATATATCACACTTTTTGATCATCACCAGCACATTTTGCACTTGTAGAATCTTGAAGAGTCATATCCTGCAGTCAAAAAATTACAAGTCAATTGATAGAAATCACCAACAAACACAAATAGAGTATAAAATATCGTATTCAGTAAAAATGACTAAAATTGTCTTCTTATTTAGTGAAACTGACCATTTACCTATCAGGTTTTAAAACCCATAGAACCCCCTAACGTTAATAGTACTTGTAATTTTTAACTTAAAAAATTTATGCTAAAATCCATTCATTTTTTCAACTGTCTGTTTTGTCCATTTAAAAAGACCAAATAGTCTTTAGGCAGTTAATTTTGCATCCAATAAGGAGACTTATTATTTTTAGTATAACACTCTCCACAGTGTTTGGTTTACATATGATTTGGTTAAGGTTTTATTTTGATGCTTCGCCTGAGATCATTTAAATATATACAAAAAAATTATATGTCCGTAATAGACAGGAAAGTAAATATACTTTCTCATCTACCCGCATGAGAAAGAAGACAGATGAGGAGGAAGAGAGCAAGGTAAAAAGATGCATACTGGACATATTCAACGTTGATTTTTGCATCAATGTGAGAGATTGCACGAAAAGCATCATTTGAGAGGAGAATGGTTGAAGGGCAAGGTGATTTGGGACAAAAATCCACCACCCTAACATCAATTGAACCACCTTTGCATGGTTTGTTATTACCACTTAAGCATCTCAACCTGTAACGCCTTCCACAGGCAGCGCCGTTATCCCACAAGCCTTCGCCCACAGCAATGAACAAATTCCCAGGTGGGAACTGGTCTTGTCTGTTGCCATTACACCTAGTTGCTGCACTCAAAAAAATATCATATACATCATCAGGATCTTCCGCAGTCCTGGCATGTAGCAAGAGAAAAGAATTAAAAATGCGTGATTTACTTACGTAAGTATGGCGGGTGATAAGAGGTAGCCGTACCAATATCCGCGAACACGAAGCTTATTTCTGTGCTTAATAAAGTTAATAGGATGGTAAAGACTAAGAGTGCCATGGTAAGGATAGTGAGCAAAATGAGTGTTTTGAGTTAAATGGTTTGTTTTTTTTCTTTTACTTTTTTGCTGTGAAATGAAAATTTGTGTGCCCTATTTATTGAGGCGATTGGAGGCAGCTTTCGTGTATATGAATGAATAATTGATTTTTAGTTTCTTATTTTTCGGCTCTGATTAGTTCAGAAAAGTGATAACGTTGACATTGATCCCATATTGAGCATCAGTCGTTTTCTTCTAGATATTTTAAAAAAAGAAAAAAAAAATTAAATGAGTTATGGACTCATGGATTCTTGCTGAGTTATCACTTAATTAAAAGTAATGGTATCACAGGAGAATGATGAGCAACCAACTTTATTTTTTATGGAAAGAATAAGTTCACAATGATTTGATTCCATTCTAGTACAGATTTGGATTCATTTAGGATATTATTCATCAGAAAAATCTATAACCCAAACAAATGTCTTTTCCCACTTATTGAGGTTGGAGTTTGGTACATAACAATTGGAAAACTAAATAGAAGATTCCCAGAGTTACTTCAACAAAAAGTCAAATTATCTGGAGAGGACAGCTTTCTATAAAACATAAATCTAGAAAATTAAGATTACAATTTTTAATAATTAAATCTTGCGTGGTTGAAAATTCTTCAATTATTGTTGTATGGATGAAGGAGAGACATGTCCCTTGAATGGTACCTCAAAGGGACATGTCCTCCATTTGGAAATAACATGCAGGGGAGGGGAATAACCCTTTGGAGGGTTACACCCCAACCCAAAGAGTGCCCATATGGTACCATTCTATGCCTATATAAGGGGGCTGCATGTTCATTCTATACATGGGAAAAAAAAGAATTCTGAATTCATCCAAAACAAAATAATCTCATAATATCGTTTTTGAGTCGGAGAGAGAATTCCACCATTACCAAGTTGAGATCTTGTTAAGATGTGCCCTTAACAAGAGGAATCCGGGTTATCCTGGGAGAACATTAGCCATAAAACCTGTAGAGTACCGAGCCGGGACTGATAAGTTCTTAAGGACAGAGATTTGTCTCGACTCGGATCAAAAGTTTCATCATTGTTTCAGGTTTTCTTGTTCTTTGAGTTTTAGGGTTTATATTTGTAGAGACTGATTTCTTAGATTTGTTTTCTACTTTTGAATTTGTGGTTTGATTGTTAAAAGCATGTTGAATCGATGTTTAATGACACTATATAACCAACAAGTGTGACAATTAGAGATATAATTTTTTTTCCATTCTGAATAGAATTTAGAACATATTTTTGTGTCTCGATCTCAAAATATGTCTAAAAGTTTTTAACGAAATAGAACAAGACAAAAGGCGAGATATTATTATTCACATGAATAATATCACTGTCTGCATAATAGTAATAATATTTCAGAAAATGAGAAAAGATATAAAGAGATAATATTTTTATCCCAAAAAAATATGAGACTAGAATAAAATGATTCTTCATTTAAATTTTAGATACGATGATTAAAATTAACAAATCCTAATCCGTTTTATTTGACATTCCTATAGACAGTAACAGTAATCCGGCTTTGGATGCCAGCATGTTAAGGAACATATAATTAGGTAAATATTAGTTGATAATATAACCAATACATTTTATTTACGTTCGTGGAATTGACTTTTAATTTTGAACAATTGGGATTAAGTTGATGATGAAGAGCACATTGAATAAAGACAAAGCTGCGTACGGTGCTGATGATTGATGATGAATGACGGTAAGTCATCGCCTTCTTTCACGGCATGATTAGATATTGTCTCTCAAGTTAATGCATTATTTATAGCAACGTTTAATATTGATTAAAAATATAAATTAATTTATAAATATATTGAGAGTATGAATTAACTAATAACATTCACCACTCGGACTATCAAGCTTTGTTTCAATGGTTACTTAAATCTACTCGTACGATTTTGTATCATACAAAGACTTACAAATTACGGGATATAAATATTATTAAGTAAGATTATTGAAACACTTACAAAATGGTTGATTCTTTACTCTCAAATATAAGAGTGTCCAAGTAATAAAATAACCCGATAAGTCTGGGGTCTAAATTTAGTAAAATAAAATAATAATTAAAGTGAAAAAATAGACTGAATTGTTTAAAGTGGTGGACAATTTTAAATTGAACTACAACAATAAATTAAATGTTGGAGCTAAGAAATCCACTCTTGATAAAATCTTACTTTTTATAATAAATAAATTGTCATCATTAACCAGTTAATTTACTTCAAGAAATAATTATGTCAAAACATATAAAATCAATCATAAAGGCAGTAATAACATTTGTCTATAACAAGTTCAGTTAGATATTTAATTATGCCAAATAAATAAAATCAGTCATAAAGACGGTAACAAAGTTTGTCAGTAATTAATCCAAATTTAAATTACTCTCTCATATAATATGAGAGTAAAGTATTAACTGTGCCAATCAAGATTTGATTGTTTACAAAAAATTAATACACCCGCAAATATAAGAGAATATTAAATATTAGTCTTCATATTATAATTCATCTATTATAATATAAGTAAGATGAATTTATATTATCATATTTATAGTTTCACCCTTTACCCTAGCAGAATGAAATTGGCTACTCAAAATTTAAATAAAAATTTGCATAATTTTATTACTGAAAAGAAAAAGATTACAAGAAAAATAAAACACATAAGATACTTCTTCCAAATCCTTCAAGAGAGAAAATGAAAGAAGCATGAAGAAAAATGAGAGATGAGCACCTCTATTTATAGTAAAAATGCTCATCTCTCAATTATAAATTATAATTTTCCAAATCAAATATAAGTAATAATTTCTATTTCCCTTTTCGTCCTTTTTTTTGATCATTTTGTAAACATTTGTCACAATCCACCAAAAGATGGATTGTGAGATTTCAACTTTTTTTTTTAATTAATTTAATTTATTGTGTTTTCTAATAATTAAAATCACATGCAATACATATTGTCTTCTTCACCAATTTCGACATTGAAAACCTCAGAACTAGAAAATCTTGTAAGAGTAAAATTGTAGATATTTGAGTTTTCTTTCATCTGGAACTGGAATCGCCTCAATCCGATATTAGAGTAAACAATTATGGTCAAAATATAAAAATTGCGCAAAACTAGAATTTCCAAAATTGTATACTGTTAGAACGCCATTTCAAGTTCCGGCCTCCAAAATCCAAATGCCATGTCCATTTTTATAGTTATGCATCCAAAGTATTATTTCAACTACATAAGAAATAAAAATCACAATAAAATATATAAAACATAAATTTAATTATTATTTTACAAATGTGCTAAATTAAGGGGATTAATGAAACTATAAGTGTAAAATGATTATTTTATCTTTATTAATATACACTTTTTAGTGTTCGTCACACCCCGAACCAGCTTATTACTATTCCCTGATATTTTAAGCGAAAACTTGAAAGAAAAATTCATATTCAAGTAAGTAATTATTTTATTTCTTTCTAAATTATCAAATAAGTAAATTCTCATGTATTGTTTACTCTTCTTCCATACACAAATAAAACAAAAAGTAATAATCAATTTATTGTGCCCTTAATATTCACTGATCTTGTTGAAAATAGAGTAATATATTTGTCCTAAAATTATATTAGAATCCACACCTTTTTGACAATAAGAGTTGATTTATAAATATAAAAATATTTTTTTTAGAATAATACATCTTCAATCCTTGTAACAAACTTTGAGTCAGTGATTCCCAGACCAGTTGGCTTTAGGACACTAGGTATTCAGACACCCCTACGAACTTAATTGTTCGGATCTCAAGTGTCAAAAAGAAAAAGTGTTTGATTTCTTTAAGCTTTCTATTTAACCCATGTAAGGAGCTTTGGGCCAATTACTCTCGGACCAGTTGGCCTTAGGGCACTAAGTGTTAAAACACCCATACAGACTTAATTACTTGAGTTAGAGATGCTACAAAATCGAACTTATTGACACATTTTTTTTTTTATTTTTTTCCAAACTAAAGTTCTACCATTTTACGCGAATAATTACTGCTTGTTGAGGCAAGATGTATCGTTACTAAGTAAAAGCTTTATTATTATTATTATTATCATTTTTAAAAATTAACTTAAGTTATACCATTTTACTTGAACAATCACTTCTTGCTGAGGCGAGATGTCTGGATACTAAGTAAAATATATTTTTTTTGAATAAAAATAAAAATTCTAATGCTTTTAAGTTTTACCTCTAAGAAACTAGAAAACTGAATATTACAAACATTTCACTTATAACCTACGATCATATAATACCATGTATGTTGATATTACCTATCAAATGAGCATATGGAAATCAAATTTAATCAATATTATGGAGAATTCACAAATTTGAATAATTAAAAAAGATACAAATAAAAATAACTTGTTACGAAATATATTGAGACGCGTCTTATGAGCAAAAACTCCTTACACCGCATCTCTGAACAATAATTTCATTTGGTTAGTCAAAAATTTGTTATTGGTTTGTGTGTAGTTTTTTTTTTTTTTTTTTTACACAAATGAAAAATCTAAGCAAAAATAGTTTTTTTTTTTATATAAAATAACAACAAAATAAAAGGAACATTATTTTTAAAAAAACAACACAAAAATAAAAATATATTTTAACAAAAAAGAAAACACAAAAACAAAAATAATCTAGTGAATTATCTCATCCCCCCAAATCAAATTGAGGCATTGTCCCCAATGACTGAATAAGAAGAAACGGAGTTTAGAAGACATCACCTGGTTAGTGTGAAAAATACAATTGAATCAACAACACTACTATTTAACTCCAAAAAAGAAATTACAAATTAAGATTCAAGTCCATTCTATACTTCTTGCCACGATCATTATCTGACCACTCTAACTTGGAAATAATTAGGTCGATTACTAGTTCATAGGGAAACAATTGGTCGATTAATTCAGCAGTTTTTCCTACAGTAAGAATAATATCTTTTGTCGGTTTCGAAATGAACCTGAGTCTTTTAGAATCCTCAAGAAATACTAAAAGAAAATCGAAAAGATATTTCAAGATATGTTTCACGGCTGTCCAATTATCATTACCCGAATCAGATTGATATCGGCTAGTCACACTAACGCCGAAACTGATGCCATGTCATGTACATAGCATAACATACATAATGCTTCCAATACAAGAAGTATATGGCGAGTTAGACATTCTAACCCTTTTTTGCTCAGTCTGATGTGTCATTTTCTTTGAAAGATGTACGTCGTATCTAAAAGGTACATTTATTATCTTGCAGTTGGTAAAACCGTACATTTCTAATATTTTATCTATGTATGTGGATTGTGACAACCCTATAAGCTTTCTAACTCTATCTCGGTAGAGCCTTATACCCAGTATATAGGAAGCTTCACTCATGTCTTTCATGAAGTTCTTGCAAAAGTATGTTTTCACACTTTGCATCAATCTTATATCATTCCCAATGATAAAGATGTCGTCTATATACAAAACAAGGAATACTATCATGCCCCCACTAACTTTTTATAAACACACAGTTCTTCTTCATTCTTGATGAATCTAGATAATTTATTATCTCATCAAATCGACGATTCTAACTTCGGGATGCTCGTTTAAGTCCATAAATAGACTTCTGGTTGTTCCATATAGATACTCTTCTCGATGAATCCATTTAGGAAAGCGGTTTTTACATCCATCTAGCATATCTAATAGTCATGATATATAGCAAAGGATAAAAGAATCCTGATGGATTTGAGCATGGCTATTGATGAAAAATTTTCCTCATAATCAATCCCAAGACGTTAAATGTAACATTTCGCTACCAATCGAGCCTTAAAGGTTTCCACCTTTCCATCGGACCCTAGCTTCCTTTTATAAACCATTTACACTCAATAAGTTTAACTCATTCAGGAAGTTCCACTAAGTCTCAGACTTGATTGTGATGCATAGAATCCATTTCAGATTTCATGTCTTCCTATCGTTTTCCTGAATCGATATCTAATATCGCTTTTTATACGTAGTCGGATCCATCTCCTCGAAGAGGAGAACATCAAGGTGTTGGAAAATTATGACCCATAGCATCACTATTTGTACAGAACATAGTGTTGTTGTATAAATTAACTATGTGACAAAGGAAACTGCTCTTTTATCATTTGTAATTGGATTAACGGGATATATATAAGATAAAAGGTCCTTATGATTAGTTCCGGATTGAGATGATATGAGACAGTATCAATCCACGAAGGTTTAATCATTAAATAATCCCTAGTCATAGTATTATCGAGATTGGACATCGATAATGTGGAATAGACTAGTATTGCATTTGTGCGCGTTGTGGGAGCATAACGACATAGTTCTCATATATTTAAGTATTGGATACTTATGCAAGTGTAATAGGAGATTGTGTTTACCGATGGTACGGAAACAGCTTCGCTCTGGATAGACCCCTCATAATTCCATTGGTAGTATAACTATGTGTCTATGGAAGTCTGAATCAGGGTAGGTGTATTTGGTCTTAACCTGAGACTTGCACCGCTAATACTTGCGACAATCAATATACTTTGGTTTTGGTCGTCCATGGCTTTAACAGGTTCTTTGTACACCTCTTCTAGGTATATTGAGAATCGTAGTGTATTGGGTGTGATGTCAAGATGGAAGTATCACTTCAGTTATAGTGGAGATGATGATCACGTAGGATACGGAACTAGTACTCTTATGTACTGCAGTCATCGGGATAATATGACTAGGTCATGTTTATCCGATTATAGAGACTAATTACCAGAGGTCCGATATGTGCTTCGTACGAGGCAGACACAATTCCAGCCACATGCCAAGCATGTGACATCCGATACTGGATCGTTATACGTAATATTACGTATACTATGCTTGATATAGATTACATATTCCTTTAAAAATATTTCTGGAGAATTGGGTAGGCACAGTGTTTTGCTAGAAGCCAACCATGTCTTATAAATCGATAAAAATATAGTACTAGGTACGTAAGTGTTCGGATAGTCCGACGACCGGATTTATTGCCAACATATCTGGGGATCTCATGGGTCGCTTCCCGAAGATTCACTGATGGCATATGACTCACACATAATTAATCTGGGATTAATTAGTAGAGAGAGAAAATTAATCTAGGATTAATTACAAAGATATTTTATCTGGGATAAAATATTATTTAAAGAGAGAGAATGATTAATTTGGAATTAATCGATAAAATAATATATTCGATAAATTAAATGAAATTGGATTTCGACGCGGAATTAAAATTAGATTTTAATTCGGGTGTAACATCCCTGATCTGGGAGATGTTACCGGTAGGGGATAGCTGTACTAACCCCATAAGCCTCTGACTGTATTACAAACTATTTTCATGCACTGTCAAGCATATAGACTTTAATTAAATCAACATATAATACTTTTATTTCTTATAAATGCATACTCATAAACGATTCTTTTTACAATACTTTAACAGACACTTATAATGACTACCATAACGGGAATGCATGTAAACACTTTGACTTTGAACTGGACCCTTATGCATGAGACTCATGTATTGGTGGACTCCATCCCTGGTGACTGCATTAGTATCCATCCTCCCGAGCTTGTCCTCCTGGAATCCCTACAAAATAACTAAAAACTGGTGGGGGTTAGATTGCTATACAATCTAAGTGAGTGGACTACAATCGAAATCTGAAATAAAAGTCTTTTAATTTTAAAATCATATTTTCAAAATATCTTTTGTGGAAACTCTGTTTCTGAAAACTTTATCTTTCTAAAAATTATTTTTTTAAAACAATGAAATCTGAAAACTCTCTGTTAAAATCTGATTTCTGAAAACTGGGTATTAAAAACCTGAAAAAATGTGTGCTATAAGTCTGAAAACTAAAATCTGAAAACTGCTCTACGTCCAGGACCATCACTCAACTGGACGTCACTCTACACCTAGGACCATCACTCAACTGGGTGTACTCTAGAACTGGTGGTACCGTACGTCCAGGACCAATACTCAACTGGCAACGTAGAGCTCTACACCCAGGACCATAACTCAATTGGCAGTGTAGCCACCAAGTTCTGAAATCAGGATTTCGGGACTCTGTAGTCCCTAGTCCTGCTCGAGGATATGAGAGCGTCCCCTCAGTCCTACACATGTGCACATGCTCTCTATATCCGTCAATTCCATCTGTGTCTGAAGTTACATACTGGGGTGCGATTTTACCTCATGCCCCGAAAATATAAATCTCAAGTTTAAAAATATTACTTTTATAAGTCACTATGATCTGAAAAATAACTATAAATAAATAAGGACTAACGCCCTACATGCTGGAAAAGTAAGTCTGGATTTTTAAAGACAAAGTAAAACAGTAAATAAAATCAATTAAAAAATGGCCACTCACTGTTCTGAACTTAGCTGGCACCGGATATCTTGATCGAAAGGTACTACAATTCCTGCGAATAATCTATGATCGGAAATCGATTAGAATCGATTCTTAGTCAAATAACTTTGATACTTTAAAGATTCATCCCTATGTCATGCAATCAAGACTTATATTAATCATATCTTAGTATAGGATATGTATATAGACTAATAGGAGGCTCCAAGGATAACCTTGAATACGTACGAGTAGAGTTTTAGGAGATTTAAAACTGAATGAATCTGTTTCAGGCTTAGAGTCGCGACGCAGGAATGATTTCCGCGTCGCGACGCCCGCGGTGTCCAGATTTCACTTCATCTTCCTCTCCGCATCGTGACGCGGAACTTTTCAGCATCGTGACGCCCCTGTGAATTTCAGAATCTGGACAGGTTCTGTTTTTGCTTCTTCCACCCTTCCAAAACTCAAAATATTTAATCTTACTCTTTTCTAAAACTTTTAATCCACAAACCAAAATTCAAAACATCATCACACTCTTAATTTATATTATCTAAACCATCAATTCATCATCAAATTACCTCCTAATCCATTATATTCTTTCCATCAAGTCTTTTCCCAAAACTTAACAATTCCAAAATTCTTTAACTATCTATTTAACTCCCATTAACATGCAATCAACATTAAAACTAAGTCATTATCACAATACAAGTATCAATGTAACATCCCGGATTTTCAGAACTGTTCCAGAAGATTCCCGGACGGATGTTTTTAGTCTCGAAGCATGGTGATAGTGAAGAATAAGAGTTTAAGTGATATTAAATGAGTTAGAATATTAGATTATGAATTTTCGTCGCGTTGGAAAACGTGTGGGATCAAAAGTTAGTTACGTGATTTTCGTAAAACGCATAAAGTTTGTGGTTTTGGTCCATCTGACTCATTTTTCTGAGACGAACAACTTTCGTGTTGAACACTTTTCGAGAATCGCATCAGAAGGGCTCCGAATTTGCGATTTTCCAGAAGGTTCTAGAATATGGACTGAATTGCAATTTTCGCAGGGACTAAATTGATATTTTCCAGTTCATTATTGAAGTTTTGAAAATTTGTAAAAGTGGCAAACCTTTCTCTTCCCCCTCACCCGCACCCTTGTCACCCTTTGGAGAAGAAGCCCACGCCGGTGATGATTCCGACCACCTCAGGCCGGCGCATCGGTGTAGATCCGTTCCCCCAGCGAAGGTGAGCAGGATGGTGGCAGGCGGCGGTCGAGAAAACGTCGGCAACAGCGACGGCAAAGGTAGTTTTGGCGTGAAGTGGGTAATGCGGATCCGGCTCGTCGGTACGTTTCACGGCCAGAGCCACCTACCAAATCGAAGCCCTCGAGGAGTGCTACGAGTGTACGGGGTTGGTTTCACCGAACAACGGCCGGTGGCTCGCAAAACGAGAGAAGAAGGTTCGGTGAACAGTAAACCCATGTCGAACGGTAGCTCCGATCGGAATTCCGTCGATACCAGCGTGTTCGTATGGCCGTTGGGAGTCCGAATATGGCCTCGGAATTTCGGTACGACTTTCCATTCAAAATTTCATATTTCAAAGTGTATAGTTATATATTCGGATTGTTCCAGTAGTTTCGTAGTGTAACGAATTTGCATGAAATGAATTGGACATGTCTTTATTTGTTAAAACGATAAATGTGGTAGAATCCAGGGTGAATCGGATGAGATATGATCGATCCGATAGAATTAGCGAGATTCCGGTAAAATAGCGTTTCTCGTGCGATTGAGTGTATATGGTCGTAAATATAGTTATGATGTAATTATGGTATTGCGAGGGTAATTGGGTGGATTAGTTCGGAGGGTTCGAGACCCTTCCATAGCGTTTACGGAAACTTTTCCGCAAGTTTTGCCGCAAACACGCAAAACGAGAATCTGAGTTATCTAGTTAGTTTAGAGCAGTGTATGAGTATATAATGTTAGACAATTATAACCCATAGCGTCACTGTTTGTAAAATACATTGTGTTTTTGTACAAAATTGACTATGTAGTATTGAAATTACCTTTTATCATTTCGTAATTTATTTACTTTGATTCATAAATGGTAAAAGTCCATATGATTAGTTCCGGATTGAGATGATATGAGACAGTATCAATCCATAAAGGTTTAATCATTAAATATCCATAGTCGTAGTATTATCGAGACTGAACATCGATAATGCGGAATAGACTAGTATTGTACTTGTGCGCGTTGTGAGGGCATAACGACATAGTTCTCTTATGTTTAAGTATATGATACTTATGCGAGTGCGATAGGAGGTTGTGTTTTACCGATGGTACGGAAAACAGCTTCGCTCTGGATAGACCCCGCGGAATCCCATTGGTAGTATGTATATGTGTCTATGGGAGTCCACTTCAGGGTAGGTGTATTTGGTCTTAACCTGAGACTTACATCGCTAATACTTGCGACAATCGGTAAACTTTGGTTTTGGTCGTCCAGGGCTTTAACAGGTTCTGTGTACGCCTCTATTGGGTTTATCGAGAATCGTAGTGTATTGGATGTGATGTCAAGACGGAAGTATCACTTCAGACATATGGAGATGATGATCACGCAGTGATTCATAACTAGTTCTCTATTGTGTTGCAACCATCGGGATAATGTGACAAGGTCATGATTATCCGATTCAAAGAGACTAGTTGCTTGATATTCGAGATGTGCTTCGTACGGGGTAGACACTATTCCAACCTCAGGCATAGCACGTGACATCAGATACTAGATCGCAATACGAGATACTACGTATTCTATGCCTGACATAGATTATATATTCCAGTAAGAATATTTCTGGAGAATTGGGTAGGCACGGTGCTTTGCTAGAAGCCAACCATGTCTTGTAAATCAGTAAGCACGTGGTACGAGGTACTCACTTTATCGGATAGTCCGATAACCGAATTTACTGCCAACATAGCCAGAGATCTCTTGGGTCGCTTCCCAAAGATTCACCGATGACAGTTGACTTAAATTAGAATTAATCTGGGATTAATTTAGAGAGAGAAAATTAATCTGGGATTAATATGGGCTTTATTTAATCTGGGATTAAATGTGTTCAGTAGAGATAGAACGCGATTAATTTGGAATTAATCGGTAAAATATATTTAATAGTTAAATTTGATTTTTCTATTTAATTTATTCGAATGGGCTAAAATTAATATATCAGATATATTAATATGAATTGGATTTCATTACGAAATTAAAGTCAGACTTTAATACGAACGAACGAGTTAATTTAGAATTAATTCGTAAATGACGTTCGTAATATATTTGCGAGGCATCGATATGTAATTAAATTAGATTTAATTATTTAATGACGGAAGTTCGTTTAATTGGATTAAACGGAACCGAGCCGCGGCAAATGTTCGTAGAGATATTTGAATTTTGAATTCAAATATGTGGAGTCCATGTGTGGTAGGTGTACCTACCACCCAACTACCTTGTTTTGCTTTTTGAAAAACCATTTACCCACACCTACCAAGTTTAGGGTAAAAGTGAAATGGTTTTACCAAAAGGTGAATAACAAAAGGGCTCTCTACACTTTTGTAACTCATTCTTTTTCATTAGATGAAAATTAGAAAAACCTTAGAGAACTCCCTAAGGTGGCCGAAACTTGCTTCTCATTTCTCTCTTGGATTTGTTTTCAAATCAACTAAAAGCTAGCACTTTGGAAGTTAACAAAAGTGATAGGGAAACTACTCAAAAGCTTGGAATCATCAAAAGGTTGGATCTTGGAGATCTTCCTCTCAAATTTTTAAAGCTCTATCCATTCATTGTAAGTTTATTCCGCATCTTATAATGACCATATTATATATTTTTCATGATTATTAGATCCTATGAATGTTCTAGGAACACTAACATATAATAGAGTAATGTAGTTCGAATTTTTAGTATTAGAAGGATTTCATGTACCCCAAGAAAGTCTGTAGTTTAGTGTGGATAAGTTGTGAGTTCCGCAAATAGCGGTTATGACGTATGTTGTGATTTGTTTTGGCAGATCGGGTTCAGGTTCGGGGTGTCCGCGAAGCCAGGTAAGTAACTCATGCTATGAATACTTACGAGGTTTAATCATGTTCGACATTAGTAATGTAATAAAGTTGTTTATGGTTATATGTATGAAACTTGTAAATATATATAGATGAATGTAGGAAAAGAGGCAAGAGTACTTATATATATATATATATATATATATATATATATATATATATATATAATATATATATATATATCTATATATATATATATATATATATATATATTCATATAGATACGAATAAGTGACTAAAAGCATGAGTATGAGCAAAAGAAGAGCATAAACATATAGAGGTAAATAGATATATGTATATACGAATATACATAGAAAGACATTAGTAAGCTTTAGATTGAAAAGTATAAGAATAACAGAGTATGTGCGTATACAGGAGGCGAGAGTAAATACTGATAAACCTAATATATTTGAGACTGGGGTTTGGGGGTTGTAGAAACTACACCCTAGGGAATGAGATTATAGTTTAACGAATGACAGTTGTAGGAAAGTAACTGGATGTATTCAGTGTATAGAAGAATATAAGAAAAACAAGAACACAAGTACATACACAGATAAGCATAAGCATATGTTTAGTATGTGAGTATAGGGTTTACAAGTATTTTAAAATATGTCTGAGTGTGAGCAAAATATAGCGATAATGTCTTAAGCATATGGAACATAAGGTAAGTAAACTTGTACATAGTAAAGTGCATGTGTGTGTGTATTAGTTTTGAGAATGACTTCATCATGTCAATAATGATTGATATAATCTTAGTAGCATGGGTTTAATGAGTTCAAGCATGATAGTATAAGAAATGCATATGCTTACCTATATGTTATGTTTTTTCAGAAGTTAAACTAAAGTTAAGAATGTTTTTCAGTCACAAGTGTTACAAAGCATAGTTTCAAATGTTTTTAGAAGAAATACATTTCAGAATATGTTTCTTACAATTTTAAGATTTGATTTAAGTTCCAAAAGTATATCAGCAGTTTTCGTTACATGATTTTCCGGGCATGAGGTAAAACCTCACCCCAGTATGTAACTCGAGATACAGTTGGAATTGACGGATTCAGAGACATGTGCACATGTAGAGAGTCAGGATGACGGCTTAGGTTCGTGTACCTGGACTCTAGTGGTGGTTATGTCCAGTTGAGTCGTTTTCCTGGACATAGAGTTCTACGTTCAGTCGAGTCGTTTTCCTGGGCGTAGTGCACCACCAGTTTCAGAGGCTCCCAGTTGAGTTGTTTTCCTGGGTGTATAGAGACGTCCAGTTGAGTCATTTTCTTGGACGTATAGCAGTTTTCAGTTTTCAGTTTTCAGATCTTCAGTACACAGTTTTCAAATCACCAGTTTATAGTTTTCAAAAGTGAGATTTTGGAAAACAGTTTTCAGAGGAAGTTTTCAAATATGGTTTTCAGTTTTAGATACATATCTCCGATTTCATTTATAGCTTTCAGTCTTCGGATATAGTTTTTATAAAGAGTTTTCAGAAAGTACCTTCTAAATGCATAACATGTTTAAAGTTAGTGTAGTTACAAGTCGTGCATATGATATATATATATATATTCTAGTATTCACTTGAAAATGCATATAGTTGATTTTAAGTGTAAAAGCATTACTACTTTCATTTGTAATTTTTCAGATAAGGTTTAAAAGTTATAGTTATAAAAAACATGACTTATTGAGTAAATATACTTCACAAGATAAGCATTTAGATCATACACCCTAGAAATTATTTGAGTTACTTATAATGATTATTAATGCATGAAGGCAATATTACGTTTAATTGTAGTAGTGATTGATGAATGTAGGAGTTACATATATATTGTTACATAGAAGAAATCCTTTCCGTAAATACTATTGTATGTTAGGTGTGAATGCATTTATTTATGTATTCATGATTGGTGGTAAGGTGGTAAATGTTGAAATAAAGAATAGTTAATAATTCCGATTTGATGATACTTCAAGGAAATAAAAGAAAGAAAGCTGTAATAGAAGCCTGAACTGAACTAGCAAATAGTATAAAGGAACATAATGAGATATCATAATAGCGCAGTGAAAACGTGGTTGGATTTTGATAGTGATATAGAACTTGGTGTTGGCTGATGCAAGTGATAACAGAATTTAAAGTAGTTGATTAACCAGATAAAGGAATCAATATCAAGAAATAAGTTTGTAAATGAAAATAGCGGGGACAAATAAAAGACAGGTAATACAGAAAGGTAAGAAAAGAATCAGAGTAGTACAGTATAAGTGTAATGGACTTTAGTTGCTAGTTCGTAAATAAAACTTGATGAGTTATAAGGATTGTGGTAATCAGAAGTTCGTTTATGTATGTGTGTATTCAGCCAAAAGAAATCAGTAACTAGTAGTATGGTAATTAATGAATAAAAGTCCTTCGGTTATATCTGTTTTGTAAATTTCTGCATGGTTACTTACTGAGTCCATATGACTCACACTTCTTCAGTTGTAGTTTTACAGGTCAGTGGCAGTAGTCCGGTGAAGACTTTGAAGACAGCGGATCACCTCAATTGCAGTCGAGAGAGCGTCGAGTCCTGGGTCAAGTTGTGGGTCCTCACGGCCTTTTGTATTGTATTTTGGATTTGTATCATTTAAGTATGGATGATGTAATAACATAGTTTATTTTGAGTTCTGGCTGGAGGCCAAGTGTTTAAATTTTGTTCTTGAGTTCAGGCCTGAGGCCTTGATATTGTGTTCCGGCCTGAGGCCGAGATTGTTGTGTTTTTGTTGTATGTGGATGCTCGCTACAGGCCAGGTTGCATGATGTTACGAATACATCATGCCGAATTTTCGTTAGGTTCAGAGGCTTATGGAGGTGGGTTTAGCCTGTCTCCTGCCGGTAGCATCCTGGCCTAGGTGGGATGTTACAAAGGTGGTATTAGAGCATGGTTTAAGAGTCAGAGTCAGTAGCATGGTTTAGAAGTCAGTGACTGCAAATGTGGGGATCCGGCTGTCGGAGATTGTCTTCAGTTTGGTAAAGACCACATAGGTCTTTGAATGTATCTTTTATGATTATTTGATATGAAATGATTGTATTGTTCAGTGTTTTGCTTGCTTGCTTGAATTTGAGTCCACAGGTGACTCAATCGATGTGCATGGTTTAGTTATCTCCGCATGGGAGGAGGTTAGATTAAAACAGTGTTTTTATGCCCTTTTTTTGGTCAGTGAATTAGTAGGAATGATATAGTATCAGTATAGGGCCCTTGTGAGGCCAGAAGATTCGAGATTAGAACAAGAACAGTACAGTTAGAGATAAGAACCAGATTAGCATAGTCAGAGTTGAGAACCAGATCGATATAGTTAGATTAAAGCAGTAGATGAGTTGTTAAGGATCCAAGCTTATAGATAATGATTAGTTAACAGTTGAGACATAGAAGTTATACCAGTGAAGTATAGAGTAAGATAGTTTCTGCACATGCGACCGGATTTAAATCAGCAGATATAGGGACTGAGAAATTTCGAGGACGAAATTTTTATAAGGAGGGGTGAATGTAATATCCCGGATTTTCAGAACTGTTCCAGAAGATTCCCGGACGGATGTTTTAGTCTCGAAGCATGGTGATAGTGAAGAATAAGAGTTTAAGTGATATTAAATGAGTTAGAATATTAGATTATGAATTTTCATCGCGTTGGAAAACGCATGGGATCAAAAGTTAGTAACTCGATTTTTGTAAAACGCGTAAAGTTTGTGGTTTTGGTCATGAACAAAGCAAACGAACTCCGATCAAGCTGATTTTTGGACCATCTGACTCATTTTTCCGAGACGAACAACTTTCGTGTTGAACACTTTTCGAGATTCGCATCAGAAGGGCTCCTAATTTGTGATTTTCCAGAAGGTTCTAGAATATGAACTGAATTACAATTTTCGCAGAGTATAAATTGATATTTTCCAGTTCATTATATAAAGTCTTGAAGTTTTGAAAATTTGAAAAAGTGGAAAACCTTTCCCTTCCTCCTCACCCGCACCTCTGTCACCCTTTGGAGAAGAAGCCCACGCCGGCGATGATTCCGGCCACCTCAGGCCGGCGCACCGGTGCAGATCCGTTCCCCCAGCGATGGCGAGCAGGATGGTGGCAGGCGGCGGCCGAGAAAACACTGGCAACGGCGACGACAATGGTAGTTTTGGGCGTGAAGTGGGTATGGCGGATTCGGCTCGTCGGTTCGTTTCACGGCCCGAGCCACCTACCAAATCGAAGCCCTCGAGGTGTGCTACGAGTGTGCGGGGTTGGTTTCACCGAACAACGGCCGGTGGCTCGCAAAACGAGAGAAGATGGTTTGGTGAACAGTAAACCCATGTCGAACGGTAGCTCCGATCGGAATTCCGTCGACACCTACGCGTTCGTATGGCCGTTGGGAGTCCGAATACGGCCTCGGAATTTCGGTACGACTTTCCGTTCAAAATTTCATATTTTAAAGTGTATAGTTATATATTCGGATTGTTCCATTAGTTTCGTAGTGTAACGAATTTGCATGAAATGAATTGGACATGTCTTTATATGTTAAAACGATAAATATGGTAGAATTCGGGGTGAATCGGATGAGATATGATCGATCCGGTAGAATTAGTGAGATTCCGGTAAAACGACGTTCTCGCACGATTGAGCGTAGATGGTCGTAAATATAGTTATGATGTAATTATGGTATTACGAGGGTAATTGGGTAATTTTGGATTAGTTCGGAGGGTTCGAGACCTTTCCGTAGCATTTGCGGAAATATTTCCGCAAGTTTTGCCGCAAATTCGCAAAACGACAATCTGAGTTATCTAGTTAGTTTAGAGCAGTGTATGAGTATATATTAGAGTAATGTAGTTCAAATTTGTAGTATTAGAAAGATTTCATGTACCCCAAGAAAGTCTGTAGTTTAGTGTGGATAAGTTGTGAGTTCCGCAAATAGCGGTTCTGACGTATGTTGTGATTTATTTTGACAGATCGGGTTCAGGTTCGGGGTGTCCGTGAAGCCAGGTAAGTAACTCATGCTATGAATACTTACGAGGTTTAATCATGTTCGACATTAGTAATGTAATAAAGTTGTTTATGGTTATATGTATGAAACTTGTAAATATATATAGATGAATGTAGGAAAAGAGGCAAGAGTACTTATATATATATATATATATATATATATATATATATATATATATATATATATATATATATATATATATATATATATATATATTCATATAGATAAGAATAAGTGACTAAAAGCATGAGTATGAGCAAAAGACGAGCATAAACATATAGAGGTAAATAGATATATGTATATACGAATATACATAGAAAGACATTAGTAAGCTTTCGATTGAAAAGTATAAGAATAACAGAGTATGTGCGTATACAGGAAGCGAGAGTAAATACTGATAAACCTAATATATTTGAGACTGGGGTTTGGGGGTTGTAGAAACTACACCCTAGATAATGTGATTATAGTTTAAAGAATGACAGTTGTAGGAAAGTAACTGGATGTATTCAGTGTATAGAAGATTATAAGAAAAACAAGAACACAAGTACATACACAGATAAGCATAAGCATATGTTTAGTATGTGAGTATAGGGTTTACAAGTATTTTAAAGTATGTCTGAGTGTGAGCAAAATATAGCGATAATGTCTTAAGCATATGGAACATAAGGTAAGTAAACTTGTACATAGTAAAGTGCATGTGTGTGTGTATTAGTTTTGAGAATGACTTCATCATGTCAATAATGATTGATATAATCTTAGTAGCATGGGTTTAATGAGTTCAAGCATGATAGTATAAGAAATGCATATGCTTACCTATACATTATGTTTTTTCAGAAGTTAAACTAAAGTTAAGAATGTTTTCCAGTCACAGGTGTTACAAAGCATAGTTTCAAATGTTTTTAGAAGAAATACATTTCAGAATATGTTTCTTACAATTTTAAGATTTGATTTAAGTTCCAAAAGTATATCAGCAGTTTTCGTTACATGATTTTTCTGGCATGAGGTAAAACCTCACCCCAGTATGTAACTCGAGATACAGTTGGAATTGACGGATTCAGAGACATGTGCACATGTAGAGAGTCAGGATGACGACTTAGGTTCGTGTACCTGGACTCTAGTGGTGGTTATGTCCAGTTGAGTCGTTTTCCTGGACATAGAGTTCTACGTTCAGTCGAGTCGTTTTCCTGGGCGTAGGGCACCACCAATTTCAGAGGCACCCAGTTGAGTTGTTTTCCTAGGTGTAGAGAGACGTCCAGTTGAGTCCTTTTCCTGGACGTAGAGTAGTTTTCAGTTTTCAGATCTTTAGTACACACTTTTCAAATCACCAGTTTATAGTTTTCAAAAGTCAGATTTTAGAAAACAGTTTTCAGAGGTAGTTTTCAAATATGGTTTTCAGTTTTTAGATACATATCTCCGATTTCATTTATAGCTTTCAGTCTTCGGATATAGTTTTTATAAAGAGTTTTCAGAAATTACCTTCTAAATGCATAGCATGTTTAAAGTTAGTGTAGTTACAAGTCGTGCATATGATATATATATATATTCTAGTATTCACTTGAAAATGCATATAGTTGATTTTAAGTGTAAAAGCATTAGTACTTTCATTTGTAGTTTTTCAGATAAGGTTTAAAAGTTATAGTTATAAAAACATGACTTATTGAGTAAATATACTTCACAAGATAAGCATGTAGATCATACACCCTAAAAATCATTTGAGTTACTTATAATGATTATTAATGCATGAAGGCAAGATTACGTTTAATTGTAGTAGTGATTGATGAATGTAGGAGTTACATATATATTGTTACATAGAAGAAAGCCTTTCCGTAAATACTATTGTATGTTAGGTGTGAATGCATTTATTTATGTATTCATGATTGGTGGTAAGGTGGTAAATGTTGAAATAAAGAATAGTTAATAATTCCGATTTGAAGATACTTCAAGGAAATAAAAGAAAGAAAGCTGTAATAGAAGCCTGAACTGAACTAGCAAATAGTATAAAGAAACATAATGAGATATCATAATAGCGCAGTGAAAGCATGGTTGGATGTTGATAGTGATATAGAACTTGGTGTTGGCTGATGCAAGTGATATAGAACTTGGTGTTGGCTGATGCAAGTGATAATAGAATTTAAAGTATTTGATTAACCAGATAAAGGAATCAATATCAAGAAATAAGTTTGTAAATGAAAATAGCGGGGACAAATAAAAGACAGGTAATACAGAAAGGTTAAGAAAAGAATCAGAGTAGTATAGTATAAGTGTAATGGACTTTAGTTGCTAGTTCGTAAATAAAACTTGATGAGTTATAAGGATTGCGGTAATCAGAAGTTAGTTTATGTATGTGTGTATTCAGCCAAAAGAAATCAGTAACTAGTAGTATGGTAATTAATGAATAAAAGTCCTTCGGTTATATCTGTTTTGTAAATTTCTGCATGGTTACTTACTGAGTCCATATGACTCACACTTCTTCAGTTGTAGCTTTGCAGGTCAGTGGCAGTAGTCCGGTGACGACTTTGAAGACAGCAGATCACCTCAATTGTAGTCGAGAGAGCATCGAGTCCTGGGTCAAGTTGTGGGTCCTCACGGCCCTTTGTATTGTATTTTGGATTTGTATCATTTAAGTATGGATGATGTAATAACATAGTTTATTTTGAGTTCTGGCCGGAGGCTAAGTGTTTACATTTTGTTCTTGAGTTCAGGCCTGAGGCATGATATTGTGTCCCGGCCTGAGGCCGAGATTGTTGTGTTTTTGTTGTATGTGGATGCTGGCTACAGGCCAGGTTGTATGATATTACGAATACATCATGCCGAATTTTCGTTAGGTTCAGAGTCTTAGGGATGTGGGTTTAGCCTGTCTCCTGCCGGTAGCATCCTGGCCTAGGCAAGATGTTACAATCAATTTATTAAAATCTTAGAAATTCAAAAATGGGTCTTACATTTCTTCTTGGATTTCTTCATTTCTCAAGTCTTTTCATAACCTCCATGGATGCCAAGCTTCCTTTGCTTCTCTTTCCTTTCCCTTCTTTCTTCATTCCCTTCTTCTTTCTCATATTCTTCTTGTTCTTCCTTTCCCTCCATCTTTCTCTACGGTTTCCTCCTCTCTCTTTCTTTCTATTTTTTTATCTTTTTTTTTTCTTTCTTAATTCCTTGTATTCATAAATAGTGTCCCCCTTTTATATTGGGACTTAAATGATACTAGAGAGGTGTAGAAATGTCTAGAAAAATGAAGAAGTTTGGTGTTTTATCATTTAAGCCCGAAATCACTATTCACTCATATTTTGACTTGCGTTTTTGACCCATTTCTGGTCTAATTTTGGAAAAATGTATAATGCGAAAGTTGTAGGTCTTGGTCTAAGCTTTCCGACGATATAAAATTCATAAAATTTTGAGTTCATATGAAAAAGTTATGCCCAAAATACTATATATAGTATAAAATGGCATACGATACAGTTTCTTCTCGGGATCTCGAAAATTTTACCGATCATTCCCGAAGTCTTTTCATAACTGTATCTGAATCCCGTCATGATTTATTTTACATTCCTTGGTCTTGTACCTAAAATATCGTCATAGGTAGTAATAATATCTACCGGTCGTTACAAATTCTCCCCTCCTTAAATAGGATTCGTCCTCGAATCCTCTTTGGCGTCCAACTCGTGGTTTCCTTGATCTTCTAGTCTCTATCCTTTACTGGCTATTTAATCCTTCTTCCTAGGTCCTCATTCTGTAATAATCATGCTAAGTACTCCTTGACTATTGTCTTTCTGTTCTTTCAACTATTCTTTATATTCTTGTTTCTAAGATCTCTTCTTTATAGACCTTCACTCATGCCTCATGACTCCTTGACGTAAACAAACTCTCAATATATGGTTTATTGGTTTCCATTGAGGATTCTAATATCTAATATCAATACTTAATCTTTCTCCATTCCGTTTGTCATTCTTAACCTTTCATATCTCGATTGTATCTTATCGATCCTTCTTTCCTAATCTTTCTCATTTCATATCTCAATTGTATCTTATCGATCCCTCTTTCCTAATCTTTTCCTTGTACCCCCTTATTTTTTACTTCATTTTATCGACTAGTTTAGACTTTCTTGGTCTATTCTGTCTTGACCTGACAACGTCCTTCCCGTCTTCTCAAAGTCTTATCTGATCATCTGCGAACTACATTTGATCTTTTCTTTCCTATTCTTCTATCTCACGTCTCTCGACAGCTGCTTTGTATTAACTTACTTTGCCGTTCCCCCGCTAAGTTATAAACCTACCAAACCACCCATAACCCGCTGTTAAACCATCCCAAATCCGTAGTGGTTTGGTCTCTTTAAGCTAGGGCTGGGTACCTTATGCAACTCCTTATTCTTGTCATCCTTTCATTATTTTGCTAAGAGCTTACTTCATCTACGCTTTATCCTTGGGCTATATCTTATAAATCTTAATTATCGATCTTTCTTTGTTATTCTTTTATATCCATTTGTCTTCTCATATGCGGTCACAACTAAGCATATTACCTTCATCAATTTCCATATTAAGGTAATCTTGATGTCCTGGTCTTCATAGTGCATTACCTTTCTATCAATACTTATCTTGTATGTTCTTTATTATTTGTTATTACTTTTGGCTATCTTGCTTTCCATACTAGTATCAACTATCATGTTGATTTACTTCTCTATTCCATTCTTTATCTGCACCCACCATAGGTCAGAGCTTCTTTCTTTTCCTGAAGGCTACCCGATCTCATATGTCTTTGATTATCCTTAACGATATCATTTTCCTCTTATCATATACTTGGTTTCTATTTCTTCTCTTGTTACTTTTTCTAATGGTTCTACTTAACAACTATTATTTGGACTATTTTTTCTTTTCTTATTATCACTAATCTTGTACTTGCTTCTGGAGTATCTCAAGGTTATACTTCTGTCATATTCGTTATTGGTGTCATTCAAGGGTTGGGAGGATGGGGACTAATCTCATACTCTCGGTGCCTTGATGGTACTACACTTTTCTTTCGGATACTACTGTAATCTTTTTGTTATCCTCTTTATGGGACTCATTTGCTATGAAGGCTTCTTCCTCATCCTAGTCATTCTCCTTTTACTCACTTACTTTTCTAAGAATTGTTCCTACTAGTTTACTATGATCATTCCTTACTTAATCTCCGACCTTTATACTATTCCCTTCTTACAGTCCTTACTTTACACTCTAATGAGATCCTTTATAAATTACTCATTATTTTCTCAAAAATAATTTTCTATAATCTTTGCTCCTCTACTCTCTCTGATTCTCTAAAGGTTCATTTCTAATCTTAGACTCTCGACTCTTTATTCTTTTGTTTCCTCGAAACTTTATTTACGCCGCCCCTAAAGATCATATTCTTTTAAATCTTTGGTCAAAACATATCATTCTTTCTTAAATCCTCGTTCTACTGAATACCACAAGCCATTCTTTGCATCGTCTAAATTTATCATTACTCTCATTCCCAAGTTCTTTTCTTTACTGCGCTTTAGGATTCCATAATTATTACCAATTCTTTACTCTATCACTCCCTTAAAATATACTAAATTCCCTTGTTACTCATCACGATTCTTATTTCTTCACAAACTCTATTTTCTTACTATTTAAGACTAACTGCGAGTCATTTCTCTATTTGTTTCTTAAATTTCAACCTCTTGTTCTTCTTATAAACCTTGATGTGTTCTCTTAATACTACTGTCCATACTGATATACTTAGCACTTTCTTAAACTCTTCTCATCTTATAGATTTATTCTCATACTTATCCTTACGCTTTTCTACGAATCCTTACTAGCTCATCTTATCTGTGGTTCCTACGATACTTAACCTTGTTGTGATTTTTGCTAATCCAGCAATTCTTTGTTGGACAGTTATGACCCATAGCGTCACTGTTTGTAAAATACATTGTGTTTTTGTACAAAATTAACTATGTATTAATGAAATTGCCCTTTACCGTTTTGTAAATTTATTTACTTTATATAAATGGAGAAGCCATATGATTAGTATCGGATTGAGATGATATGAGACAGTATCAATCCATAAAGATCTAATCATTAATATCCCTAGTCGTAGTATTATCGAGACTGGACATCGATAATGCGGTATCTAGGCTAGTATTGCACTTGTGCGCGTTGTGAGGGCATAACGGCATAGTTCTCATAATATAGGTAATATGAATACTTATAAGTGCGGTAGGAGGTTGTGTTTTACCGATGGTACGGAAAACAGCTTCGCTCTGGATAGACCCCGTGGAATCCCATGGTAGTATGTATATGTGTCTATGGGAGTCCACGTCAGGGGTAGATGTATTTGGTCTTAACCTGAGACTCGCATCGCTAATGCTTGCGACAATCGGTAAACTTTGGTTTTGGTCGTCCAGGGCTTTAACAGGTTCTGTGTACGCCCCTTCGGGGTTTATTGAGAATCGTAGTGCATTGGATGTGATGTCAAGATGGAAGTATCACTTCAGACATATGGAGATGATGATCACGCAGGGATTCAGAACTGGTTCTCTATAGTGTTGCAACCATCGGGATAATATGACAAGGTCATGATTATCCGATTCAAAGAGACTAGTTGCTTGATATCCGATATGTGCTTCGTACGGGGCAGACACTATTCCAGCCCCAGGCCTTGCACGTGACATCTGATTACTGGATCGCTATACATTTTACTACGGTGTACTACGCCTGACAAAGATCTCATATTCCAGTAAGAATATTTTAGAGAATTGGGTAGGCATGACGCTTTGAGAAGCCAACCTTGTCTCGTAAATCGGTAAAAACGTAGTACTTGGTACGTACGTGTTCGGATATACCGACGACCAGATTTACTGCCAACATATCTAGAGATCTCTTGGGTCGCTTCCCGAAGATTCACCGATGACGTATGATTCGAACTCAATTAATCTTGGATTAATTAATTACGGAGAGACTTTATCTTGGATAAAAGTACTATTTGAGAGAAAGAGAAAGATTAATTTGGAATTAATCATTAAAATAATATTTCGATATATTAAACGAAATTCGATTTCGACGCGAATTAAAATTAGATTTTAATTCGGGCAAACGAATTAATTTGGAGTTAATTCATTAGCGACGTGAATAGTAATTTTGCTAGCATAATTATTTAATTAAATTTGATTTAATTAACGTTGCGACGGAAGTTCGCTAATTCAAATTATCGAACCCGAGCCCGGGAGTGTTTGCGGGCCCACTCGCATTCGGAATCAAGGGGGCCCACATGACACATCAACCATCACATCACTTGTCATTGTTTTACTTTATGGTGATGAGTTTTGGTGGAAGAGTGATTTACACTCCAAGTCAAGGTGATAGACCTTTGACCTTGTCATATACCAACTTTGGTATTTGATTTATTATATTTGTTTTAGAAATAAATATATAAGGTTTTGGTAAATCATTTACACAACATCATCATCTTCTCTCTTCAAAGTGGCGTGAAAATCACTATTCACAGCACTCTCAAATTTCAGTTTTTGTTGCAAAAGCTTGGAAATTTTGTGTATGTTTGGAACATTAAATCACATACAAGGCTAGCACCATCAAGGGATCATACAAAGGTGTTATGGGAAACTAATCCTTGGGCTTGGAAGGATCAAACAAAGCTTGGAGCTCCCCCACTCACCTTGGCCGAAACCTTCACTGCACAAAGGGAAAATTTTGTTGCTTAACGGATCCACAAACCGATCGATGTGTAAGTGTGTTTCCGCCACTCTTCATCCTTATTCATTCTTGTTTACATGCTTATATGATCTTGGGCTTGTTTTAGAAACTCCAACAATGGTATCATTGAGCTTAATGAACATGAAAAATTAGGGGAAAATTTGGGGAAAATTGATTGAAGCATGATTTGATGAAATGGTTTGATTAAATATGCTTAAATGTATGTTACTTGATGTTATACATTATCAATTTCATGAAAAATAAATTGGATTAATTTTCCCCCCCAAAAGTGGCTTGGCCGAATCTTACCCCTTGCATTGGACTTGGTATTTTGTTGTTTGTAAGATCATTGGATGACTTTTAAACGGACATAAATGACGATTGTAATTCGATTGGATTGAAAACGAAATCGGTGTAAAATTTCACTACCTTGGCCGAATGTGAAGAAGCATGTTGGGGACTTGATTTTTTGATTAAATGATGTTGGACATGTATTTAACATAAAAGTATGATTAATGGATTAATTTGATGTTTGGAATTATCGATTTAAAGGATTAATCATAACATTACACTTTAATTAATTAAATGATATAAAATGGAATTTTAAAATTTGATTAATTGGGCTTAGTTTTGAATTGGGCTTAAAACTATTATATTTGGCATAATGGGCTTGGTTGGGCCAAGTAGGTTTAGGCCAATTGGATTGGATCCAAATTGGGCCTAAATCACACCATTAAGTCCAAATGTAATAAATGGGCTTTATGTTTAATTGGGCCTTATGAGCTTATATTGATTTTATGGAAAATGAGGGGTGATTCCTTATTGGTTTGACTCACATTGACCAAAGCCCAAGCCTAATGAAATCAATTGAAAGCCCATCGGACTTTAATTAAACGGACATTAGATGGTAGTTGGGATTTGAGACCCAATTTGATTAGATTTGGAATCTAAGTCATTAAAGCGCATTAAAAGTGTAAATATTTAATTGGAATTAAATAATAGAATTAGTGTTGAATACAACTTAAATTGGATTTAAAGAGTAGTTCGATATAATTCATGAATTGTACTTTACGTACTTATTCTCAAACGAGTGGACTCGCGCAAAATCACAAACCGTTGTTTGAACATTGGATGATCACATAATTAAAGACTAATTAATATTGGATTAGATTGGTTGTAGAACATGCCTTGAATGAATAAATGTGGATGTGTTGAATGAATAGTGTATATCGGATGGATATTAGAAGGGAAAGGGTAATTTTGGAAATTATTGTAAATTTGGAATTTATAAATTGGACCTGCGTGTCCAGTTTTGTCTCTTATTATCTCTTTGTATTCTCTTCTCACCTAATTCCCCTCATTGCAATGAGGTTTCTGTAATTGTATTATGTAATTGGGTAGAAGTAGAATAGTGCTAGCCGGGGAGCGAAATGGAAAGGAGTGATTTGTTCTAGGAACAAGATGTTTATATATCCATCCGCATATCGTCTATTATTATTTCGCGCCTTGTGATGTTTTAGAAGCATGCTTAAGGGTGTATGATGAGACCTTAACAAAGATAATAAATTGGTTGCCAATTACGCGAAAAACCCTCAAATAATATTAAGCGATTTTTCCTTCCGTTGAGTGATCTTACTCAAGATCCAAAATGGCAATGGTTTGTTGGCCAAAGTCAAGGCCTTTGTCAATTGCGGATGTGTTTGAATCATGAGAGTTTTGTACTATATCGGTGTCTTCTCCAAGTTGTGATTTGTTGGCCAAAGTCAAGATCACTTCTTGTCCAACGACATTGATCACGAAACTTTCCATGTCAACGGGTCCCGCTTAACTGGAATCATTAAGCTTGTTGTGCCAAAGCCAAGGCTCTTAGTTGATTCAAGGAAAAAGGTTAGGAAATACATTGGATGTATTGGCATATGTATTGTATATATGTTTCGGACTTGGACGTCCACCTACCGGATCTAGGAATGGATAAGATCCAATTGATCTTCGAGATCTACCTAGTTAAATATCATACAGCTTGTTGGCCAAAGTCAAGGTTGTGTACGTTATTTAACGGGATTCTAGCCCACTAGGAAACTGGTTTCCCGAGTACTCGACAGAGGGTAGAGGCTCGCCAAAATTAGTGGGAGGCTAGTAT